>VZUI01095047.1:0-77116 GCA_013401135.1 Cettia cetti
GGGGGGTGAGAAAGGAATAATGTGGGGATGTTTGGAGTGATGGTGTTTGTCTTCCCAAATCACCATTACAGGTGATGGGGCCCTGCTCTCCTGGGGATGGCTGAACACCTGCCTGCCCATGGGAAGCACTGAATTAATTTCTTGTTTTGCTTTGCCTGTGTGCATGGCTTTTGCTTTCCCTATTAAACTGTCTTTATCGCAATCCATGGGTTTTCCACTTTTACCTTTCTGTTTGTCTCCCTGATCCCACTGTGACCGAGTGGCCATGTGGTATTTGATTGCTGGCTGGGGTTAAACCCCAACCACAAGTCATAGCAGATGAAACCATGGTACCAGTGAATGTTAAAACAATTGTCATGATGTACTATTAAAGAATATGAGAGTCAGTGAGATCTTTAACAACCCATGCATTTAGCAAGAAAGATAGCCAAATGGTTATATTACCCATCCATACTGAAGTTACATGTGATGAAGGAAGGACAGAAGAAAGAGAAAAAGAGGAAAGAGAAGGAGGGAAGGAATGAAGGAGGGAAGGAGGGAAGAAAGAAATGAAAGGTGAGGGTGAGAGGAAGAGGGAGGGAGGGAGACACTTTGGAAATAATTTTGAATTTACAGAAAAAAAAATACTAAACAAGCACAGAAAAAGGATCAAAATAAGAAGAGAAGCTTAAAAATATAAGGCTAACTGCAGCACCTAATATTTCCTGAGAATCCAGGCTTACACATCTAATTGAGAGACATGAAACATGGCTCTGACCAAGTCCTACATAATACAATGCAGTTATTCAAGTGCAATTCAATTAAGTGTTTTAATGCTTTATAGAAAATTTCTAGATCTAGGAAACCACCTCAGAGTGTAGAATGGTAATGCTTCCATTCTTGAGAAGTAATTTGTATACCTGGGAGATAATTTACAACTCAAAAAAATCACATTTCAGTGTGAAAATGAGAAGAAATATTTCTGGTTAGTTCCACAAACCAAATCAGAACATTTTCCTTTGTCAATATTGGAAAATGTCATTTCAATTTGAAAATAAAAACCATGACAAACTGTGGTTATTTTTGCATATCTATTTTGAAATGTTTCATTGCAAGCAAAAATAAAAATTTTATTTCACTTACTTGATTTGATAAGAAATGAAATCAAGCAATGAAGTGCTGATGTTTCCTACTGAGTGGGCTTGCAAATTTGTATCAAGTCTAGAAGACAAGTGTATCTTTTTCAAGGAAATATCTCATTCAGCTAAACAAAGGTTATTGAGCCTATCATCTCTGATACAGAGATACTTAGTGGCAACTTGGTTTGTGAAGAAGGAAATATTCTAAATCAGTTTACATAAATCAATGAAGAGCGAATGCCAAAAATTTTGTTGTGCAATTATTCTTCTGTGCAAAAATAAAAGAATATTGGCCAGAATATTGGAAGACTTGTTATCTCAGTGTTTTGAAACACAAATAAGCCACCCTGGAGCAGATAAAGCATGGCAGCAATCCCCACACCATTTCTCCACATGACACTGAATCATAAACATGCGGTTATTTACTTCTCTTCTACTAAAATCTTTCATGTTTACTGCAGAAAAAGACTGTGCAAACAAGCAGAACAGCTAAGCCAAAGTAATGCTTCCCAGCAGTGATTTTTTTCATATGTCAAATTTCTCAACAAGCAATAACTACACAAAATTTTTTTTTTTTTCAGTTGCTGCTACATCAAAGCTCATAGCTAATGTGGATTCAGTGACTGTTGAACAATTCCAAGTGCTGGCAGCCCTAATAAACAAGAACATAATTTTGTTATTGTTTTGCATTGAAAGGAGTGTGACAAGGGAAATATTTAGAGACAAGTAAGAATGCATCAAGATATGAGGAAACTTCTAGGAGGTTTTCTTTAACTTGTTTATTAAGACTGGAATTTAGCTCAGTACAAAACTTTCTGTAACTCTCTGGAAAAAGTTTTTAGTCAAATGTAGAACAGCTGTACTCTCCTGCAGTTGCATTAAACATCTGTTACAGAGTACTAGCAAAAAGAGTTTATTCAGTTGAATGCAGTTCTGGGGATAGCAGGAACCTGCAGAATGTATCTTAAAATTATGCCATTTTGGCATATTGTTAGTGAGTCAAGAACTTGTATCTCATTGCTCCATGCATTCAAAAGACCCTATTGCAGTCAGGATAAGGCTTCCCAGCTGTACTAACTGAGAAATAAGCCAGTGTGAGTTTTTGTAAGCCATGAATATGTGCTCCTGCTTGCATGGTGCAAAGCACAGAGGAATAGAACAGACATGGTTAACTTAAACACTAGCAGAAGCATTGGACTGAATCCCAGCCACATGCAACTTTACGCTTATAGAACATATGCCAGGATTGTTTGAATGATAAGACATAGAGCTACATGATGTACTCCTTCCTAGAAAATGACAGAACTTCTGTCTTTACTGGGGAAACAAGAATTAAGCTAAAACCCAAGGAGACTACCATTGCTTGAATTTCACAAATCAATTTCTGTGCTGTAAAATGGTCATACTAGCAGGTGATTAATTTTTCATTAGAGCAGGTCTTGTGAAGTCAAAGTCTGAATCATTTAAAAACTGCTTTGATTTAAGCATTTTGCTTTTAGCAATCTGTTGAAAAAGGTGCCATGTTCAACATAATTTATTCTGCTTCTCTACCAGGTCTATCGGCATCCAAACAAAATAAAGTTTATATCAAATGCTGAAGTTTCTCCCTATGATGTTCATCACTGGTATCAAAGTTTTACAGACCAGACATAAGATGTTTTAATAGTAATTTATATCCTGCATGCAAGAAATTAACAGAAAAGCACAATTAAAAGATAGGGAAAATATGAAAGAAAGTCAAGAGAAATATGAAGAGCTACTGAGAGCAATCCTGTGATACCCTATCAAATAGATTCTTAGACACAGAGTGTGATTATCTGCATTTCAATAAAATTGTGACTGGAGGTTCTTTAGGTATAAACATATTCAATAAAGATGCAAAATCTATCACTTACTTGAAACAGAGCTAAAAAAGATTTATATTAGAATTAAGATTCTTACTAAACAATGAGGATAAATACTTAGCGGATTACCTAAGGTTATAGCAGATTTACTTTTACTGTAAATGTCTGTTTATCTTGTTTCTAAACTAAAGGCTGCAACTCAAATGAGGATTAGTTGTGATAGTATTTAATTTATTTTTTCACTGGAAAATTTTATTCACAAGAGTCCTCCTATTTTTGTAATCTGTTCATCAGCTATGCATAGCAAGGACATTAATAACTCATGTTCAGTAAATTCATAAAGCATTTGTTGCAGAAATCAATCGTAGTCCTTAATTTTATCACATCTTTGTGTAGTTGATAGTTTGACTGGGTTAAGCACTGAATATGGTAGCTGTTACTCAGAGAATACCAAGAAAATTCTTCTTAGACTCAAGGAAATGCCAGCTGTTAATACAGTGGTGTTAGCAATGTGCACTAGATGTTTTCATTTAGGAACAAGTCAACATGGGACAGATGTGAAGATAGTTTCCTACCACATCTCTAGTGTCACTGTGCACAAAATAAATGTCCATTTTGGGTAACAGGCGGTTTTCCTGCGAGATATTTTTGGGGTTAGACAAATTCTAAGGGCACCAACACAAATGATGGAATCATTCCCAACTTCTCTTTTCAAGCTACCTTCTGACCTAGTCAAAACAGTCATGCAACTGATGTAAAAATCAGAAACTGCAGTTTTAGTTAGTACTTTGAAAGAGAGGGGTTAGACACATAAACCTACATTGTTTTTTTCCCTGAATCAAGTCAATGGTGTTTTGAGGGATAGCTGCTTGATTTTTTCCAAAGATAGCTTTCCCTCTTTTCTTTTTTCCTCATCTTAATTGTTCCTCCCTCCTCATGGTGTTTTGTTTAACTGTATTGTTACGCATTCACACTTCAAACATACATGAGTAATGCCATGGTCACTATAAAAGCCCATGCAACTTTCCAGTAACAGTACTGAAAGCAAAAACCAGGGGAAATAAGGACACACCATTAAAAGCAGGATCCTTATAAAGCTCTGTCTTTCCCAGCTAGGTGTGACATTGTTTATGAAGCAGCAGGAGGTTACTCCTTTTCTGGCTTCCAGTGTTCTGTCTGCCCTAGGAAATTTAATCTAGGTAACAGTAGGCAAAAATATTACACTTTCACCAGATCTGACACACTGTGAAGAGAAAAAGGGTTGGGACATATCTATTTTTAGCCAAAAGGTTTCTAAAAATGATTCATTTTTATGTTCCCTTTCAGTAAAGAAAATAAAAAAGTATTACTTTCTGTGGTAAGCCACACAAAAATAAAAATCTGTTTTACTTTGATTGCAAAAGAAAAACAACACAGCAATAATACATCCAGTAGCAGGTTCAAAACACAATAAATCTTATTTTCTTTCTTTTATTTTTACATTTTATTTTTGAACTGCAGGGAGTGTCAAATTCTAACCTTTTGCCTGAAGAAGCTCAATTGCCTTTCTCCCAAGTATGGACATGAAAAGAGAAAGAATTAGCTAACAGAATAAGGGCAGTTTGGCTTTACACTTCTTTACTTCCATCAGTTGAGAAACATTATAAAGATGCCATTAGACCCCCCCAGATTCTCTCTAACTTTTCAGCAGGCTTATTTGTGGAAGTTAGACATGGAATATATACTACAGTTCACCTCAGTGTATGACTGTCACCACAGAAGGGACTTCTAGAATTGCTACTGATTTATGATTAGATTCACATGAGTGACTTTTGTTTATTATATTGATGTATCCCAGTTAGATGGGTTTGATATGATACCTACCAAGATGGCACTTAAGTGCCAGTGTGGCTGTCAGAATATTGCATCGTCTCTCATCCCTCTTGCGAAAGCAAGTATCTTATTTCTATTGTAACTTGAATGCCTTCACAATATTTTCCTTGTATGATCAAACATTTTGGGGCAGAACAGACTAGTAGACTTAACTAAGAACTGAAAAAACAAGAACTCATGTTCAATTTATCGCTAAAGGAATACTCAGCCCTTGGCAATAATAACACATTGTGAACATTTCCCAGCTGTGTCAGACAGAGCTGTATCCAACAGTATTAACATTAAGATCACTTAATAGGCCTCATTTTCTTTTTCCTCAGCTACATGGATTATTTAGATCAGATTAAAATACAATCTATTTGCTCATATATGTGATATGGATTAAAGCTTGATAAATTTACATGAAACAATGCCGGTGCAAAGTTCTAGCTGAACTCCATGTATTTTTAATGTCCTAAATAGTCTTTATTTGTCTTTATTTGAAGCGTGAGCAGAATTATGCTTTAAGATCAGAAACACAACGAATAATTTGGAAGCTTGCAAGCCATGATGGAGCTTCCTGGCAACATATTCTATAATTGTGACATACCACTAAAAGTCCAAAGATCATGCAGCTTTCATGTGCTACATTGAGTTATTCTTCCAGTCATTAAGATGTTTATTTTCAAAACTAGGTGTTACACCATATTGTGGTATTTGTGACAGCAGCAAGAAAGGCAAATAGTTTGTTCTCCTGATGTGGTATGTTGCCCTGCTTGTTCTATAAATATATGTCTACAAAAATGAAGACTTAACCATAACCTATGAGACTTAAGTGACTGTATAACATCCAGCTTTGGAAAGCAACAACAAAAAAGCAGTCTTCAACAGAACGAAAAATGTGCAGTCTCTTCTTGTAATAGGCTACAGCAAATCTGCAGACAAAGAAGCAGAAATTTTGTCTGCCCTTATGAAGTTCCTGCATTTATATAAGCTGCCAATAGCAGAAGACTTTCTAGAGCAGGATACAGACTGAAGAATCATCTATGTTTAGCATTATGCATGACATTTCAAAATTTGATTGCAACAATGGGAATTTTTAATAAAAATATGAACATTAATCTGGGAGTCTTATTTTCCTATATGTTCAGCATATTCTAGTGACAAAAATATCCTGCAATACTTAGATTTCAGATATTCCTGAAGCAGTGATAGTTAGTATAGCACAGCTTTTCAAAATAACTTTGGAAAAATATTATTTCTGCTGGATAGTAACTGTTTTATAAATGCCTCTCAAAGACAATAGAAACACTGCCATATTATGCATTTAGAAAGACATTAGTTAATCCTTCTTTAGATTATTATATTTTAGATTGAACACACAAAAAATCCATTTCCTGGCAAAACCAACCAATTTTTGGTTACTTCCAGTGACATCTGAGAAATGTCTGGGATTTCCTGGAACCTTCCAAAGTCGAGGTCATGTTTTGTTCAGTTGGTCCTAAGGTAAAATAATTATATATCAACAGAAGAGAAAGATTAAAAAAAACCCCTTTGGATAAAAAAAAGTGTAATGTAACACCTGGATTAAAAAGCAAATTTACTTGATCAGATACTTGAACAGTACTTCAGCTGATTACAGGAAATGCACTGAATTTAGGAATAGCATCACTTCACTATGAGCACTGATAGGCCTTCTGTCTTTGTCAGCTGTACTGGAATACCCCAAAATACTACAATCAGTATTATTGGTATGTTCTGGCTGAAACACAGACTGATAGGGTCTCTGCTCAAAGGAAGAGACTGCTCAAATTTCTACTCTACCTTGTGCTTTGGATGAGACAGATGTGAATAATAACAGATTATGATGTTGCTTATTCCTTATAATTGAACCCAAATGAATCAGGCCCCACAATTCCATTTTTAAAATTATATTTTTTATCCTCAAATAGATGTCTTCTTAATGGAAAACCTCAGAAGTTACAAAAACTTGTAATTTTTAAAATCCCTCTTTTTTTTTTCCCTGTTCTTCTAGTCTAGTTCTCCATCCTTTAAAAATCTGTTCTCAAGAAAGCCTTCTACTCTAGAGACAAAAGCCACAAAATCTAATTCTTAGTTGTTTGTATGAGAGAGTTTCACATTCCTCTGTATGGCCAGACAAGTAGTTACAGTCAGATGCAGCAATGAGTTGAACAATTCCACGTCATGGAAATTCAGAGTCCAACCAATGTGCCTTTTACATGGGATGTGAGGCAATCTGCATCAGAGTAGTTGGCAAAATCTCAGTAACTATTGAAAATTACCACTTACTGAAATGTTACTGGAGGCTGAGAGAGATGAAGTTCAGTCTGGCTCAACTCAACAGACCAAGATGCATTACGGTTGGAGTCATATCTGCAGCTCCTGCCAGATCATTCATGGTTTTATATACAGCCCTTTACAGTGCCTGCATGGAAAGTGGTAATGACAGATGGTTTTCTGCCTGATTCTGCCTGAGGGCCATTTTATGTTCTACAGCATTAAACAGTAGATGTATTCTTATATATATCAGATTTTCTTAGAGGTATAGAGGCCTAAAGCTGACTTCCCATGCACTGTCTGCTGCAGTGCATGAATTCCAGCTACTAGCTGGCTCAGCCAACTGAGTCAGATATAGGCTGGATCTGAAAAACCAGAATTCTGAAAAGATGGGACTGTTAGGTTTCTCTTCATTTTTCCAAGGGAAACGTTGTATACATTTTGCTTGGAAAGAAATATATTTTTGAGTAAGGCTATTTTTAATTTTCATTTTGTTTCACTAGTTCATGCAGTACTGTTACTGAACATAACCCAAATTCTCCCTTAATTTGTATATGTGCATGCCTTATCAGCAAGTAGCCATCCCAGGTTGCTTTGGTTCTTTGTAAGTCAGTAGTGAATTTGGCCAAGTTGTTTTAATTCATACAGACAGTTGTCAATTGCTGTAAACTTGAATGAGCTACTTGTGAATTTAGTTCTACAATACCACAAAAGTATTGCCTTCTAGCTCAAAGCAAATACAGTACAAGAAGCCCTGTAAATTATTTCACTAGGCCACTCAAACTCTGGACAAGAAGCACAGCAAATCAAACCGTACAGTTCAGGAAAACGTTGGTTTTACTGGCACTTGGGCAGAAGAGACAATACAAGCCTTATCTTATGAACTCTTAAATTGTCTGTATCATATTATCTCTTTTAAATTTCTGAAATGAAAATAATTAATGCTCTTTCGTTCCTTACCAAAGGGAAGTTTTACAAAGTCAGAGTGGGGAAAAAAAAAAGAGTGATGTGATTCTGGGTCTGATCATCATCTTTCTCAGTGCATATCTCAGTGCGTATCATGGATAATTCCACCAAATGCAAACTCACTTAACACACAAGAGCATTTCAGAATCAAAGTTTTTCATGAAAAGTTACAGTCATTATGAATAATTGGTTGTGATTTGATATCAAAACTCTCCTATTCTAAACAACATTTTTAGTGTATCTGTAAATTTTTTCCTTAATATGTTCCAATATTTTTAGAAAGACAAGTAATAGGCAGACTAGTAAGAGAGTAATATCAGGTATATGGACCTGTACCAGCCCAGTCACAACAGCTTAATAGAAAATATAACTCAAGGCCTGGACGACATGTTGTGATGACACTCTGTCCATTCTCTGGCAGGATTGACACAAATCAAACACGAATTCATGGCTGAATACTAAAATAAAGCATGTAAATAAATTCAGGCATTGCTATGGCTGCTATGGGACTGTAAAAAGTGCTTGTTTCATAAAGGTCTTATCAATCATCTTGCATTTCCAATGAATGGGGTTTTTGACAATAGCATGATGGGTGAAAGTAAGCCTAAGGAGTTTTCAAAAAAGATGGCTGACTTACTCTAACACAAGTTTAAACCATCCTGTGTTTTTCCAACAAGCTTGTTTCTAAGTAGTAACACTTTTCTGTTCAATGAACTCAGAGAGAAACTCCCGATAATAAAGGAAAGCAAGAGATTTTCATACCACTTGAACAGGGAAAGCTTTCCCTACTATATGAATAAAACTCACCTCACATGACGTGGTCAGGCAAAAAATGAGGAAATTACTCACCTCTAGACAAAAGACAACACATAAAAAAGTGGACAGCAGACAATATCAGTAACAAACAGCAAGCAATTATTCTGTTCAAGTGCAAATATGTCACTTCATAACTGGGCCAGTTACAGATCTACACAGACATCCATGGCAGAAAGTTCATGATAGAAAGAGACATTACTCAGTCTCCTGTGTTGTAATCTTCTTTACTGACTCAGAGGATCATTAGAGACTGCAAAGTTTGAACAACATCCAGATACAGCATTTTGGCAGGGGCCTCTGAACATACACTTGGAGAGCAGCTCTGGTTTTCAAGGTTTTCTGGTTTACTGGACACATGCAGTTTCCCAGAAATATCCTGGGTTTTCAATGGGAAATGGTATCCATGTCTTCAGACTGTCTCATTCAACTAGAGAGTTTCTGGGCAGTGCCAGACTGAAACATGGATACCCTGTTTGTGTGGGCCAAGGTTCCATCCTGCTCATAGATTGTGTAACACAGAGGAAATGCACTTTCTCTTTGAGCTTCACACACACAACCCTTCACTTTGGGATTTTAACTCTTCAAGGATGTAAAAACATAGACACATAGAGGCAGAGGAAGATTTCACAGGAATCTGAAAAAAATAGAGGAAGACTAACTAAAATAGATGTACATACCCATGTTCTTTTCTCTGCGTCAGTTCTCCCACTAATCCAGAGATATTTGGGCTCTAATCAGAGTGAAGATGCTTATGATTGCTCTAAAGAAGTTATTACTTCTATTCAGAGTTTACACGCTTTCATTTACCTTCCTTGATTTTATAGCTAAACTTTCCTTCCTCCTGCCATTTTAATTAATCTTCCCATGTCCAAGCTAGCTTATATTACAAGACATATGCACACACATATTCTCCTAGAATTTTATAGACATGGATCAATATATAGCTGGTATGCTGTTCCAGACTTTTCTGCCTGAAAAGAAATTAAGATTCTGATCCTCACATCCTCAGTTATTACATCTTCCCAAAGTTATTCTGTCAAAGCAGTTGTCTATTATAATTTTTCCCATGATCTTTTTCTTCATCCAGCAGAGGCGTGCAGCAGCCGAAGTTATTAAATGACTGACCCTAAATTGTCCTATCCTTGAACTAGACTATGTCAAAAAAGAATGATGCATGGAACTACTGTTACAGTCATACCACCTGCTTCTTTCTAGGTGGCTTTCTGTGGAGTCATCCCACTTCTTTTCAGTGTGGGCTACTGTGAGGAGGAGAGAGATGGGTGCATTTCGTAATTACTTTAATTGCCTATATTAGGTTTGCATGGCAAGGTTTTGGTAGTGGGAGGGCTGCAGGGATGGCTTCTGTGAGAAGCTGCTAGAAGCTTCCCTTATGACACATAGAGCCAATACCAACCAGGTGGACCTGCTGCTGAGCCCATCAGAAATGGCACTAGTGCCTCAGGGAAAACATATTTAAGGAGGGAAGCCTGGTGGAACAAGTGTCTGGAAGAAAGTGTGAATTTTTTAGGAGAGGAGCTTATGGTACAGAAGAATTTCTGGCAGGACTCATGACCCCTGTGGGAGATTCATGCTGGAGCAGTCTGCTCCTGAAGGACTGCACCACATGGGAGCGACCCACTGGAGCAGTTCATCAGGAACTACAGCCTAATTGTTAAACTTCATGCGTGGAGTCATGTTAAGAAGTTCATGGAGTATTGTCTTCCATGGGAGGGGCCCCACACAGGGGAGGAGGAAGACAGTGAGTAATGAACTGACCTCAACCCTCATTCTCAGTCCATCTGGACCACTGCAGAGGAGGAGTTACAGAAATTATGATTGAAGTTGAGCCCAGAAAGAAGGGAGGAGTGGAGGTAAGGTGTGGAAGGAAAGTGTTTAAGTGTTGGCTTTTATTATCTCTTTACTCTATTCTTGTTTGATTTGCAATAAATTAAATTTTCCCCTAGTTGAACCAGTTTTGCCTGTGACAATAACTGGTGAGTCATCTCTCAATATCCTTATCTCACCCCACAAGGCTTTTGCTGTCTTTTTCTCCCCTGTGCAGCTAATGAGAGAAGTGATAAGCTTTGTTGGGGACACGGCATCTTGCCAGGGCCTATCTGTCACATTCTCCTTTTTCTTTTCTACTGACACGAAGAGACAGGGTATCCAGTAAACTAGTTTGAAGCAGTCAGAAACGGATTTCAGAGGAAAAATTAACATAGCGTGATTTCTATTATATTCTGGAGTCTATTATTTAAGAAGGAGAATTTTAAAAAAGCCAGCCAAAAAAACCCATTTCTTTAACTAACACACCCTTGGGCAAGGAATGTAGAAATATCTTCATTTATAGTTTCAATACAGTAGAAATTATAGTAGCAGAGGTCCCAAGAAAAGACAATAGGGTGAAAGGGTAGAAATTACCTTCCCACAAAGGAAAGAGAGCATAGCTCTTTTCTAACCAATTCTTAAAGAACCAAGGAAGGTCACACCATGGTGCAGCACAATTTGTACTTTTAAGGACAGGACCATGAACAGTGTTAACCACTGCAGAACCCTTTCTCTATGATTTATTTGAACAAATAAAATGAATAGAATAAAATAGAATAAAATGTCTTTTTCTATTGATTACTGAAACAACAAAATATAGCACTACCAAGAAATGCTCTTCATGATAAGAAGAAATGTTAGACTGCTAATTTTTACTGATGTCAATGGACTTGTTCCCAATTAAATCACGGCTCACACAGTCTTCTGTTGTTCTGATGGGAGAATGATATGAGTTCTTCTGTAAGTAAAGGAAAGAGTTTTTTAAGAGAAAGTTTGGAATCCTACAAAGTTTGCACACATGAATATCTGCATGTTCCTTGTTAATGAAGATGCAGGACAGATTAATTTGCTGATTTTAATTTTGTTCTTAATGGATCAAGAATGGTTAGAGATAGTAGAGAATAAATTTCTAAAAGAAACCCATTTTCATGCAGGGAATATACACTGATATTCACTTGCAAACTCTTAATCTTTTTTAAACCTCTGAGCAAATGTTTCAAAAATTTTGTGCTTAAAATAGAATTCAGTACCATAACACTCATTAATAATATTGTGATAGTAAAACAGTCTGCATGAGCAATACAACAGAACAAATATTTGGTCCTGCCTGTATTTCTGTTCAAAGCATTCAGGAAGATATTACAAAGAGACTCTACAAATTGTTAGCATATTTTCTAAGCAGAATAGGAACTGTCAAGGAATTGCTCATAATATGTCTAGTTATGAATTCCTAGGATACAAATAAAAATTCTTCTGCACATCACTCAATTCATTATGAATGCTTCCCATTGAACGCAGAGATAGTTTTGCCCTTTTATGGACAGATAAAAGCTGCACCTGCATTTTTTTTGCTTTATGTCATAAAAGAAATTTAAAACTTCTTCCTGTAGTGCAACAGCCCATTTTTAAGGACTTGATTGACAAATAGAAGGCCAAGCCTGTCTTCTATTTCTGTATTTGCTTTTTTGGCATTTATTTTGTAAAGGAACCTACTACTAACAAAATACAGTAGCAAGTTTATGTCTGTTAACCAAAAAAATGGGAAATAGTTCAAAGCAGCGATTGTCAGCTGGTAGACTTTCATCCGTGAAAGCACTGCTGTTTCCACCAGTCAGTAGTCCCCAGTTTTTTGTTCACTTACATCAGCCATGCCATTCAAGCAAGTTTTCAGAAGATCTTGCTTGAATCTCTGGTACAGTATTATTCCTGTGTAACATACTCCTAACAAATGCTATAAAAATATAACTTGCCAGATTTGAAGAGGACAGAAAAAAGACTGAGACCACCAAAGTCAAGACTTTGGGGGAGATCAGTATTTCTGTACCTAAATCAATGCACTAAAGCAGTATGCTTCTACCACAGTAATTAACAGCATTCCTTATGAGAAAAAAAGAAGCATTTCAATATTTCCTAGAGGAAGGATTTTAGTCTTGGATAATAATAACAATAATAATACACTTTGGTTTGGGGTTATACAGAGGATGGCATTAAGTGAATAAGCCATCCTATTTACTCCTCTCTCTACAAAGTAGTGTGGGAGGCAGCAAAGTCTGAGAGATACTCTCAATAACCCAGTGAGTTCTGAATGTTGTTCTTTGTCCTCCACTGCAGTTCAGACATCTGGCATACCTCAGGCGAAACTGCTCTGCTGCACAACTAATCCCTTCCATTGCCTCTTCAGTTGCTCAGTGTTTGTGGAAGGCCATAACACCCTCTCACATTGCTTTCATTAGCCTTTAACTTCAGCAGTCTCTACCTTTCCCTTTCTCTGTACAGCTCTCAGCCAGGTTCTGGACACCATTAGTGGAGTAAGAGTGCTTTTGAAAACAGAGTGAACATAGTCAGCTGGAAAAATGCACAATTTGGGTGCATCGTTTGCAGACAAGATTTCCCAAACAAATCAGACCTAGAAAAGTGCTGGTTTAACACCTATGCCAAAACCATCTGTAAATGGACATTTTTCTGACTAAATTAGTTTATAGCACAACCGAATATCTCTTTGCATTTATGGCCCTGTACTGGACTGCAACTGACAACAAATTGACTGGGCTGTGTTCAGCTTTTGAAGGAGTGTGAGGCAGGTAGAGGTATGACAGATGAGTCTGTGCCAATTTTAAACAGATATGTGCCCTTCTGATTAAAGAGTTATGAAACGTAACTGTGACCAACCTGTACATACATACTTCCCTTCAGCAAGAGTGGGAAATATTCATATGTTTTAACTGGCTGAACACCAAGAATTTTCTCCCTTCTTTATGGAAGATATGAATGCTCAGTCCACCAACATTCAAGCTATTCTAAGTCACAAAAAAGGGAGCTGTACAAGAGGCAATTCAGGAGACAAAGATCCATGGGTTGGAGAAGAAAGGGAAGTACAGAGTCATGGTACCTAGGGATAAGAGGAAAATGAGAGAGACTGGAAGAATTAATTTCCATACTTCTGGTTCTGTGACTGCAGTGAATCACCAGAACAAAAGTAACTCTCAGAAAATCTGAAGTTTCAGGCTTCAAATCCCAGAGGTTTTTTCCAATGGAGAAAAAAAAAATCTAATTTTCAAAAAATATAATCTAATTTCGTTTACCTCAGAACATCATACATACTGTAAGGTTATACTAGCAAACTATTTGAGACACTTTTCATAAAAGGGAGAGCGGCAAGTCCAAGTATGGTTAGCCAGTGTTTATAGGGCTATATTGTTTTAAACAATTTTTGGAAAATGTGGTATAGCCAGCATTTCAAACAAGTCTCATGCTCAGTGTAAAAGAGGCTTTCCTGTATTAATTCAAAGTGTTCTGAAGCCCAGACACAACACTCAGCAGCTCATAAATTTGTCAATGGATGAATTTAGCTTAAGAAAAATAAGCTGCATGTATTATAGGTGTGGCAAGGAGAACCACCTATATTCTTCCAGTTGCTTTGACCCTTTCCAGTTGGTTGTAATTTGTTTTAAGTTTGCCAATTTCTAATTTCCCATTCATTTTTTTTCCTAATTATATTTACAAGCATTCCATGCAGTTATCTGCTATTTGAGCTATTTGGGGAATTTTCAGTCAAAACAGCTCAGCAATTTCTGAGGGCAAGTGAGGAGAGAAAATCGAAAAAGCTCTTCATGTCCAAAGTGATAAATTCTTTTGCTATTTAAGATGCTGAAGTGTTGTCTTGCTTTGATGCAGGATGTCCTATTCCTAACTCTGTTCAAAATACCTACCTTGTCCAAATGACAAAAACTTCAGAAGGCACAATTAGTCCATTAGATTGAAGCAGATATTTGCTAGCTGGAAAATGATTCCTAAAAGCTCTGCCTACACTGAATGTGCAGCAGCTGTGGACTGAAAAAATGTTAGCCTTTTAAATGGGGTTCCATGAAACTCCCACAGGGAAAACAGTGCTGCTAGGATGGAGTGGGGTCCAGTAGCTCCATGGGGTTTCTATCCTATGTTCCACGGGGGTGGCAGCTGGGGATGAAGGAGCTCCTCAAGCCACAGCCCAAGGCAGGGCTGGGTCCAGGGTGGTCCCAGGCCTAGCACCAGGCACTCCTCTGGGGCCATGCCAGGATGCCGGGCTGTGCATGGGCACAGCTCAGGGCCCATGGCCAGGCAGAAGAGCACCATGGGGAGCTGGAGACAGGCCCTCCTGGGGCATCACTGGAGTGGGGTTTGAGCTGAGATAGGGCCCTGGGCCCTGGGCAGGGACAGCAGGGTGCCGTCTTGGTACCTTCAAGTCTGGCAAACACAGTGACAATTAACGGCAGCCTCACCCGTACACCCAGGCTACAGCTGGAACAGGTGTGAGCTGACCAGAGAGGGGAGATTTTATGTGGAAAAGACACATGGAAACTGTGAAGGATGAAGGTGAGAAGGATAAGCATGAGGAAAACAGCTGAGCCAGAGTAACAAAAATGGGCAAGTGGGACAGTCAGCTGGAGACAGAAATGGGTCTGTGACACAACCTGCTGGACAGGCAGGACATAAGAGGTTTGGCGCAGCAAGTTCATATTTCTTTGCAAGAAATTGAAAGAAATAAAAAACTGCTGAACCTCGAGATGTTTTGACTCCCAATAAATGCCTGTAGATTCGTGCTTCAACTGCTACTGAACAAATGTGATGCTATCCTAGTACTTCCATCAGGCACTCATTATATGAGTGGTGGAGTTCTACACAGTGAGTCTAAATCCACCACTCTGACAGCAGTCAGAAGGTCTCAGGATGATACCACATGAAAAGTTTCTGGCTGTTTCAGTGTCCTATCTCAAATGCCTGGTGTTAGTGTAGCAGGGTAGGATTGTGTGGTCCTGGATTCCCTCGAAATCATCTTCTCATCCTGAGTACAATAAGCTCACCTTAAGATTCAAACAAGGTTTTTGTGCTGCTAACAGACTTCAGCCGTGCATACATTTTCCAGATTACTAACATCAATTTAAAAATGCCATTCTGTCAAAGTCATATTGAGAAGTTTAGTATTAATACCTGAGGTGTGGCCACCATAGTAATAGCTGGATATGTGACTCTGAAAATGAATGGCCAATGGAAGGAAATAAGACCACAAAAAAATTCTGATGTATATGATCCAAAGTCATTAACAGCAATGAACTTAAGGAAAAAACCAACTGAATATAAGAATCCAATATGTAATAGGATCCTCAGAAATTGCTAGATAATAAAAAGACTGCTGTAACTGTGCCTTTTTTGAGCACTCAAAATGCAGTCAACATTAATTTTAAATTGGTTTATTTTTCTTTTATTGCTATGTCTGTGTATGGCTGTAATTCTCAGAGATTCAGAAGTATTTTGAAGTGACGAAATTCAGTTTCACCTGAAATACTGCCACTTTTGGCACAAAAAGACCCTCTCAAATAGGTTTTCCACAACAGAGAAATTCTGTAATTAAATAAAAAGGAAGTGAAGAATGACTTTTGCCAATTGAAAACATGTAAGTAATTTAGTTGGGCTAAATGCAATGACCAGAACTGGAATTTTGAAGGCAAACAATGATTAAACACTGTGCTGCTACCAAACATTCTTTGGATTCTTTTGAAGCCACAAGGGACAGATCGTTAGTTTTCCATCTTCTCTGTTTTACTGGGTCATGTCTACAAGGGGACTTGTTGCTTCCATGACAGGAAGGACTCAAAAGCCTAACCACCTTTTTCAGCTATAAATGACAGCAGTTTGGTTCTCAGTTACTTGCCAGCATTTCTTCCTTTGGCACCTTTGTTTTTCTGGATATCTCTTCTCCATCATTGTCAATGATCCACTCTGGGGATTATACCTCACACTTTCAGACTTATCATCAGTTTTCTGCCATTTATTCACTCTGTTTGAAATACAAGGATTTCTCATCTTGAATCAGCCCTTTGGATCTCATAAACAGAGACTGATTTACTAGAGAAGAAAGATTATTTTTGACTTCACTCATTCAAATTGGAAAAATGTTTCCTGATTTTGGGCAATGCATGTGGACTAAAACCTCGCTCTTATATTTCACTAAGTTTTTAAGTTTAACAGAAGTCAAACATTCTTAGGTCAGAATACTAAAATTTCTAAGAAAACTATTACAGGAATATAATAATAGATATAATTCCATATTTTGCAAAAGAAGATATAAACGTAAAATTTTGCATCATAAGACAAGGATCCAGTTATATGGATTGTGTAGAAATGGAGAACTGGTAAGAAGGAGGAGTTGGTATGATTGAATGCATTCTTCCATTAAGTTATACTGCAAAGTGTGATACTCTCTTCTTTCTTGCATTGCTTGATTGTTAAGTAATTATTTTATAGCAGCTCTCACTCCCTTTTCCTATGATTTTTGCTCTGTAGTGTTCAA
This sequence comes from Cettia cetti, assembly GCA_013401135.1. Lineage (NCBI taxonomy): Eukaryota > Metazoa > Chordata > Aves > Passeriformes > Sylviidae > Cettia > Cettia cetti. The sequence continues at coordinate 17,268 of VZUI01095047.1, forward strand.
AGTAGCTCACCAGTTGCAGTGATTCATAGATGAATTAATATGTTTATTGTCTGTGTAGCTTGGTTGTACCCAAACTGTTCATGTAGTTCTCAATTAGTTTTTAATGCCACTTAAAGGTTTTACTCCTTCTGTAAAATCAATGAGCAGGAAAACTATCAAGGCAAAACGTGGGAATTCAAGTGTAATTATCAGAAAGAGTGCAACAATATCAGTCCTTTCCCAGTCATATTGTGCATCTCAATGTCCAATAGAGGTTCCTATTTCTTCTGCTGATACTGGTTCTTGATTAATCCTCATACCATTCATCTGGATCATGGAAAAAATTGTTCAGAACTTATTTTTCATCTGAATGCTAACATTTCTCCTTCAACTTTCACATCTGAACAACTAAAATTTTCAGTTAGGGAAAATGGAAGGAGCAAAGTAAGTGTTTCATGGATGTTACAAAAAATAAGACACTAACACTCAAAGTTCCTGATCATTATCACATAATTTTGTGACACTAAACAGAACAAAAGAAGTAGACAGAATGAAATTTTAAAATAAAAAAAGGAATATTTTCCTAGAAAGCTCATCTACATGTATATGTAGTGAAGAGCAATGTCAGATGATTCCTACATTCTGATTGTCCCATTGAGTACAAATGAAGTGAAACACTTGTATGAAACATCGGAGAGGCCCACATATTAGTATCTGTTAACAAAATTCTCCTACAGTGGTTTTTTCAGAAAAAAAGAAAATCAAAATTGCACATATGCTTGCCCACATGTACGCATTCATGACTGTGAATTGGTCACAAAAATATGATATACCCTCATATATATACACAAATGTGTGTATTATGTATAAATTGCATGCATTCATTATATTTTTGGTTGGATGTTTTTATGCATATGATAGCAAAAACATTCCTTCAGGTTGTACTGCTATGCTAGTAGGCACTGTGTCAAAACCAAACAAAGAGCCAGTTTAGTAGGTTTGCTCTATAAGCTGGAGTGTACAGAAGTTTCCCCCATTTTCCTCCACAGGTGAATTTTGTAGATCTACCCTCCCTCTGCGTTCTGTGGGTCCTCATTAGTTACAGAATTAAGGACTCACTCTTAAATGATTGCCATTTTACTCTAGGAGGTCATGGAAACCTGGCAGTGAGAAGCTTGGCTAGCTGTACCACAGAAAAAAACACTGCTGTATTTTAGAAACTCAGTGTTATAATAGTTCCTCCAACTATACCATAGGGCTATTTTTTCACATCTTTCTGCACTGTGTTTAACATTGGCATGAAAAATATGTCTGAAAAGGCAAGGTTTGAAAAGTCCTTTCGTAGTGCCAATTTACTGTTTTAAAGGATGCACAGACCACCTTGGAAAGGATCGAAACACTTCATTGCACCATTGTTGCTCCTTTTATTCAGCAGATTGATGGACCTCTAAACAGTTATAGTTCGGAAACTTTTTTAGCTGCATTCACCCAAAAACATGTTCAAGAATGTCTTGGCCAGGATTTGATCAGGTAGCAAGATTATGTCTTCATACATGCAGTCCTCTAGAGACAACCCTTGGAACAGCAATATGTTTCACAGAATAATTATGACATTGTATATACTAAAGGAAATTTCAGAGATAGTTTCACAACACTGACTACCATAAATTATGACTACTTATTTTTCTTAGTCTTTCTTTTGCATGTAAAATCTTCTTTTTATTTTGTATTAAGGCAGAACAGGAACTGGATCTGTCTGGGGGAATGTCTCGCTACAACACATGAATAGTTGTCATTCTCCATATATTGTCCGCTCATTGAACAAATACTTAATCTGCTTGCTATTTTCATTAATATTTAACTGACCAAAGTTCAAGTAAGATGCTTGAAATTGTAAAGTAATTATTTCATGTCAGCCTACCTGATAATTTATAAATATTTGAAATTGCATTTCATGTGTCCCTTTTTTTGCTGACTTTCGATTAGCTTTTTTTACATACCTCCAAAGCTTCTTTGTTGTAAATATTGGTGAGTATTTTCCTTGTTTAGACAGCAGTGTACAGAGAAATGGCTGTTGAGTAGTTGCTGATTTTTTCTGTACAGCCATTTCCTATTTCACAGACACAAAGTAGCCGTGTTTGCAGCAGGGCATTTCTGGTGGACCAAATGATGGCTCTAACAGACTTAGCTTTTGGCAGTAAGAGAATGTTATTCCTAATGCCTGCTCTTCTTTCAAATGGCAATCATACATAGAAATATGTACGCATTTCAAACAGAATTTCTATATGCAGACTCAGCTCTTGGGGGATTTATTTTAAATATCTAAATAAAACCTATTTTTAAATGCAAATATCTTGCTTTAAAAATCTACATTTCAGAGAACTCCACAAAGCTGTCCATGTAAATTAATTTTCATTTCAAAATCCAGTGTCCAAGCCATAATTTTTTTCCAAAATCAAATTTTTTTAACTCTTTTTTATGCATGAGATATCAACACAAATAATTCAGATTCAGTTGAATCGGAAGGTCTACTTCAGTAAAGCATTCAAGTGCTAGTACTCAGCAGAAAACTTAAAGACATGACTAATTGTGAGGTTTAGAATTATCCAGGTGCTTACATCCCATTATTAAAGAAAAATGCTTTGCTTTCTGAGCAACATCTCAGAATGGAAAAACCAGCTGGTGTAAGATAAACTGAATCGCATTGGTTCCTGTTGGAATTGTAAATTGTTTGTGACAGAGGATCTTTTGTCTATATAAATATATGAAACAATTAAAAGCTTATTAGTTCTCTAAACAGAGGAACTTTCATACTTGTGAACAACCATAGTGCCAATTTTGATAAATATTCTATCAGAACATGTTCAGCAGACACCAGAACTGGGCATGTATGTGGTTAAAGTTTTGATAAATAGTCTCTGCAAACTTCCCCAACAGCACTTACCCTCATATATTCTGAACACTGATTATTTTTCTCCACAGTTCATACATTTTTGGTTTATGCAACATCTTAGGGTCCCATTAGATCTGATCCTGACTGAAATTGAAAGAATACAATTAACATTAACAATGCTTTTCTTGAAATATTCCTGCTGAGATCTGAAAGGGAGATGACAAACCACATGCAACAGAAATTTTTCCTCTGCTGTTTGAAGTACAGTTTTACTGCCATGCTGTTTAATGCACATTTTCTTGGTCTCCTCTAATTCCATAAAAGAAACTTCACAATCCAAAACCAAAGGAGACTTTCCACCACTGGTGCTAGCCACACACATCAACAGACAATTTGTAATATTTAAGTAGAAAAGTTACATACTGGTCTCAGCTTCTTATAATTGTCTTCCATATCAGGAGCAATGACTTTTAAAATTACTACTACTACTACTAGTATTAGTAGTAGTAATATTCATATTATTAGTATTTTAACTCTAGGATCAAAGATTGAAAGTGTGGCTAATTTCTACTTCAGTAACTGTTACTGTTACAGAGAGACCAGCGGGCATAAATAGGACTCTACCCTGCCCGCAGTAAAAGAGGCAGGGCTGACCACAGGTTCCTAGACTAATTGATGTCAGGAAATCAATTATTTATTTGCATGCATGAGAAGGACTGAGTTAGGTTTCATGAATTCATATACAGCCATGAGGGTTCATGTGATCATATTTTCTTAAGGGCTGCTGTTTGTTTCCTCATTATTAGGTAAGATGTTGGACAGCAAAAAGAAGCTCAATAGCTAAGGGGAAATTAAAGAAATCTGTGCAGAATATTTGGCCCCGCCCAGGACAAGTTGCTGAAAGCATTTGTTTTCAATCTTATACCAATAGTGTTCTGTTTAGCTTTTTGAGTGCTCTCTTCATAGTTGTGTGTGCCTTCTGCTCAGAGTTAAAGTTATTTTTGCAATTTGTTTCACTCATCTTTATTTTTAATAGATGTTACTCTATGTGATTAAATTGTGAGTGGCAGAAATAGAATGGATCAGAAAGGAATCAGTGTCCTGACTTGAGATTTCCTGACCTTCCAGTCTCTGTTAGGCAGGAATTGTAAACAACATGAAATGCCTATTAACACTTCTATTTTGAGATGGTGCTCAATATTTCCAAGTAAATTTAAAATGAGGAGTACAATAGAATTCCTATTACCATTTTTTTTCTTTTTTCCCTAGATACTGTCACTCCCTTCATATGTCCATGTCATTAATACTAAAATGGTTTTCTTGTTCATAGCAAAATGCTCCATCTTTATAGCAAAGTGTATTCATCAAATTGGCTTGCTGTAAGTTTATATACCTTGATGAAAAGGAAGAAGAAATTGAAACACAAAGTCTTTTGTAACTTTAAATGAACCTATGCTCTATTGCAGATATTATCGCCAGTACTTAATGATAGACAGATCAGAGGTTCAGTATTAAAGCAGAAAAGTTCAAAAGAATTTTGGAGAATAGTCAATAATTTTCAAAATATTTTGTCCCTAGAAAAAGGTAGCCCTTGAGAAAAATCTGAAAAAAAATCAATTTAAACTATAACATAGGAATAATTGCAAATTTAGTGGAAAATACCTTCTGCATTTTTAAAGTAAAAAAATTCTACAGATTTTACTGGGTCTTTTTTTACAGTTTTAACTACGTAATAATGAATAAAAAGTCCACCCTTATAATTATGGCTATGTAATGTCTGTAGATTGACAAAGAAAACATATATCAAATCTGTCACAAGAAACAAGACAAACAGGATTTTCTCATGTTTCCCCTCTTCCTATTCCTAGCCTTATTTTGATGTTGACTTTTCTTCAGTTATCAGCTAAATTAGGCTGTTAACCTTTAGAAGTCATAATTTTAGTTCACTTCTGAAGTTTCCAGAATGATTTGTAATCCTGCAACAATAGTAAAGCATGGGGATAATTTTTTGTTTTCTAAATGTTGTATGGAAATTTGATGGAAAGAATCCTTTCTGACATTTCTGAAGTTCTAAGCTTTAACCAGTGACAGGGGTTTTTTGATGGTTTTTTTTTTTGGTCACTGTTACAGAAGAAGCAAGCAAACAACCTCAAACAACAAAACTGCAAACAAACAAAACCCAACAAAAGCCCAAAAACAAACAAACAAACAAACCAAACCAAACACCCCACAGATGAAAGAAAATGTTGTAGTAATCAAGATACCAGGGCTGTTTTTTTGAACTCTGCTTGAGTTTTGCATTCTTTCAGCTCTCTAAATTTTTCCTACCATGGTATTTGTAATTGCTCGTACAAAGGAATCATAGTGCTGTTTACATACAAGTATTGGATACACCTGAACAAATTCAGTATGTTGGCTTTTCAACATTTTTTGTGTATGTTCTAGTTTTGGACCATACCTATTTTTACCCGCTTGGCTTGACTTTTAGCAAAATCGAAGTGTACTGTCAAATTAGGTTTTATTTGAGTATGGCAAATTTTCACCTGAATTAATTACATTCCAACTTTACCCCCAAACCACTTTTGACTCAGTTCAGGTTCTTAGAGGTTTGCAAAATATATCTATACCAGAAAAGCACCTGTTTAATTTTTTCAAATTAAGAAATAACCTTGACTTTCGGCTTTCTGTTACAAAATTCTGCCTTACAGCTTTCTAATGTCAGAGTCCAGTTCTAAACTGGAATCACACTGAGATAAAATTTGCAGGTCTTAGTGACTGAAGATATTAACTTTCAGGTTTATTATCTGGCTCAAAATTACAAAAACAGTCAAGAAGAGAAGGATGTGTTAAGCATATGCTCTGTCTTCTGCCAAAATGTTCTTATTTCTACATTATATTTTCCAGACCTTGGGGGAAGTTCTTTTTAAATTACTCAGACTGCTTCCTGTTTTCTCCTTGGGAAGCTGTCTCACAGTCTAATATATTGCTACAATTAAGTGATGTTTTCCTCACAAGCAGTCTAAATTTGTTTGCTTTATTTCATCAAGTAACAGTGATTACTTGCCCTGTGAATATATATATGAATATATCAGTCATTGTGAAACGTTACCATTCTTCCTGCCTGTTTACCACACTGTATGTCCACATGCCAAGAATGCCACATAGTACAAATAATGAATAGAACAATAGCTGATAATCCCTGTATATAAAGCTGTGGTGCATGTTCCCACATTATTCTCATACAAAGCCTCATCTTTAAGCTTTTCCAAATAAAAGACAAGGGATTTAGTTTTGCACCTCAATAATTTTGAAAACAAAAGAGACCAAACCAAGCAAACAAAACAATAAGAAGCAATCTATCATGCGTTAGAGTGAGGAATTAGATATGACTTGCTACTTTTACAGCTTACCATGGGACTGTGTAGAGTGCAAAGGCTTATCACACTTAATTCTCTCTGGCCTATACCAGCCCTTGAATTAAGGGCACAGGCAATTTCTAGAACAGGGCTTTTCATCAGACTGCTGTATATATGGATGGAGTCCAGGTGTGCTCCAGAAGATGACAATAGAGTGGTTTAAGATGTTAATTTCCTCAATTCTTCAGTGTTATTCTCCTGTGCAACCTCTTCCCCTTACAGCAGCTACTTTTTAACCAGTTTCAGTGCACCTTATTTAGAGCACTGATCAGGCATCACAGCTGATTACATTGAGGTCAACAAATGGTTTATAAATACGTAAGACTTTGGCTAGAAGATAATTTTATGGATGCAAACAGCAGACTGTAAACAAATATTCTCTCAACATTTGGGAGCAAGTAATATCTCTTGTCAGAGATGGATCCTAGAATTAAATATAGAAGGGTTCAGGGACTAGAATTCTTGTTCGTTCAGGTTTGTTAACTATATCAGTATTTACACATCCCTCTCAAATTAACAGAGAATTCTCCAGAGAAATCTTTTAATATATTAACTGGCTTTTTCTGACCTTGTTCTGTGTTACTTCTGTGGAAACATTTTTGTCCTTCCACAACAGAAGGTATAGGTGAAGAGAAAAGGTGTAGCTGTATGAAAACATTTAAAGCCTAGGGAGCATGGTGAAGTCTAATCTAGACAAACATTCTTCACTGAAAGCTAGTCTGGCCCCAATCAATGAGTAAGTACCTTAATAAGTATATTTAATAAGTATCTTACTATTGCAGTGAGGCAATAAATAAAAATCTCTTAAAAAAAAAAAAAAGGTATTTTTCTCCCCTAGCCTAGTTTATTTTGCCCAGCATACTTGCAACCAAAAAAGAGTGAGTGCAGGTCTATGATTATATGCAGAGTGAAAAGGCAATTGTCCCTTTCTGTCTTTGGAAGTTTCCAAGGGACACTTCCCTTTGCAGTGGCCATACTCAGTGGTTATTAATGAATGGTTTCAGAGTCAGACACACAACTGAAGGATAATAACAAAATAGTAAAATAAGGACAAGGAAGGAGCTGCTGACACATTGCAGCATCATTTGTTTAACTTTTGGTCCCTGGGATTTAAAGAAACTATTAAGGCAATATTCCTAAACCCTTTGTGAAGAAGAATCATAGCTTAGACAAGTTCTGTGTGGTAGAATGTTTTCCTCCAGCTCTCAGGAGACTGAATGGCACCTGCCAATGTCAGCTCAATGAACATGAGATGTTTCTTGAGGGAAAAGTCTTCAGCATCCTAGCAATTACAAGAGTCGGGCAGTTGCTCTTCAGTAAAAAGAGTTAACGTGTATCACAACTGTTTTCTTACACTTCAGATTCAAGTGAAAGAATAAATAGTTCAAGAGCAATGCTGAAGAAGTTTATGACTCATTCTAGCATTTCCTTTAATACTTTTTGTCTGGTTAGTCCAACGAATTTGAAGAGCATGTCCCTTTGTGATAAGCAACAAAATTATATCGAACCAGGAAACAACCATACTAAGTGTGATAAATTTCAGTTCAGTATGCAGGCAATCATTTGACATATATGTAAGTTCATCTAAGGCAGAGCTAAGCATAGAGGGAAGGCCCCTGGGAAAGAACATGCTAAAAGCCTTGTACTTGGATTGGCTGACTGTATCCAAAAGCTCTGCTGCTCCCACAGTCAGCATAGCATGTGGAAACAGATGCTAAACTTCCTGTATTATGTCACAGGTGTAGAAGGCATGGTCTGAGAATTGTGTCATATTGTAGCTATTGGTCAACAGAGGACATATAAATTCATGGCTATTTCACCTTAATGAAGGCAATAACTACAAAGTTTCTGAGATACCTGTGTTCAAATTTCTCTTTGACTCTGGCATCAAACACAGCATGTGCCTGTGCAAAGGAAGGCATACCACAAGTCCTGCCCTTGGTCCATGAGAAATCCATGAGCTATTCTGGATGTAAGTTCACTTGTAAGGATGGAAATTAGCTCATTAAGATACTGGGGCAGAATTGTTACTACATATAGCTGTAAAAACTGTCAAGTACTATATCACATAGAAAGGTAGAAGGGTGAAAAAGTGAAGGAAAGAGAAAAAAACAGAGAAGGGTGAATATTTCTGATGGCATAAAAACAAGATATTTAGTTGCAGGCCTGAGCCATCGATGGGCCTGAACTTTAAACAAACATCTCTGCCAGCTGAATACTGGCCAAATGGCAAGTGGCAACCTCTCCACAGCCTGATACACACACAAATGAAAAGGTTTTGGGTGCCAGACACCAGGAAGCCAGTGCTTTTAACACTACCACCCTGTAATTTATAGCATCTTGGTTTGTGCTACTGCAGTTAAGGGTCTGTTAATGTTTGTCTTCTGAACTCTAATTCTCAAGGGCTTATAATTTGGCCATTAACATGCTCTCAGTATCAAAACCTCTGCACACATAATGGCTAGCCAAGAATAGTTTTTAGGTAATTTTTTTAGGAAGAATGTTAGTTGGTTTCCAAAATATGAGAAAGTAAGGAAAGAAGGCAGGAAAGAATGACTAGTTAAAATAGTTAAAGATTATAATTTTGTGTGCTCAATGACTTGAAATGTCTTCCATTTTAAAAGATGAATTCTTGCTATGAGGCGATATTATTTTTCTTGCTTTAAAACTTTTTAAGATGAAATCTTTTGTAGTAACCTAACATTTCAAGTGATTTTTGAACTGCAATTATTTATAAAAATCTCAGCCACTCAGAGTGCCACAGATTCACAAGGATGAAGAAGTACATTGCTGAATCCAACCACTATAATTTTAAGGATGCAATTAGTAAGAACAAGAAAGGAAAACACATACTTAGGAGTGGTTTTATCAATTTACATACAGTCCACACTGTTAAAGCACTTGAGTTCTAAAAAACTTACTTCCTTTGAGTCCTTTTGTGGCTGGATTAAATGAAGGAGCTTTAGCATAGACAGTTCCTGTTCAGATACAATGAAATTACATGCTTCCTCTTTTTAACTAAGATACAGAGCAAAGAACATCTATGGACACCCAGGGATACCACGGTGGCCTGTACAACCCAATATAAATCTTTGTGCCTCACTGTACTGTAAGGGATGCAGATGGGAAGTGAGAAATAGAAATCCTAAGCTGAAAATCAATCAAAAAATTACAATTGTTCTTTACATTTTACTTGAGCAAAGTAAAAACTGCAGGAACAATTTCAATCTGCAATTGGCTTCAAGCTGGTAAGTCTTGATTAGCCATACATTTTATTAAAAGTTTTGGTTAGGATGGTCATTAAAATTACACTGCAGTATTCCAGGAGTGGTGACTGTGAAATCTTTATAATTGTTCCACATCCAGACCACATAAAATTTGCAGATATCGATAATATATTTTGAGAGATAGCTACAAAATTTGGACAAACTTGTGTCTCTCTAGCCTGAAGAAGATTTTATATGCTTGAAAGCCTGTTGGCTTAACCTTGTTATAATATTTAATCTAGTAAAAAAATTTACTTTTATATGCAAATCTGGATCAACCAGCACTCTTTGACCAGGAATGCAGACAAGAGATGGCACCATGCCCACCAACTCTACAGGAAAGGTACCGGAGAACCCAAAAGAAAGCACTGTGCCCCACTGTGTGAAATGGATTCACCACTTAGGTCTCAGAAGAGGTCTCTTCCAGTGACTCATGATTAGGTGCAGGAAGGCAAAGACAAGATGACTGGATTGAGAAGTTTTCTTTGAACAGCAAAAAGTGGGACATAGCTGCAACTACATTTGTCAGGTTATGCCCAGTTGTATTGCAGGGTCCACAGGCAATGGACTGCAGTTGAGTTTCACACCAAGTGAACAATACTGATTTAAGGTGTGTAAAGAAACATTCGGGAAGTCAGGCAGAACAAGTGAATAGGAAAAGACTCAAAATGTGTGCTTCAATTTAAACAAGAAGGTAATGTATTCTTCATGAGACAAACCACAAATTTTGACAAAATGTCTTTCTCAGACTGCCTTTTACAGCAACAGTCATGGTTACATGAAATTGCTCCTAAGTGAACGCCCAGATGTATGTTTATCATTTTAATTTAAAACCAGACTTCCTTGAAAATGAAGATAGTTTTACAGTTAGCTATTTTTTTCTGACCAAACATTGGTAGTAAAGCTTTAAATAAGTTTTAAGGGGAAAAGAGCTAATAAAACAATATGCTCAAAGTTTTGATTGCAACGCTTTTGCTTTTGAAAGGTACATTTGAATTCTCTGCAAACTATCACTTTTTATAAAGGCTTTATAAAAATTAATTGAAAGTTCTTAGGGAAGGTGGTTAGCTGGCAAAGCAACTGCGTTAGGCATCCACAAAATGCAAAGACTACAGAACACAACCTGTCAGATGACTATCATGGTTCAACACAATTCTAGTCAGAACTTTGCTGGAGAGCAGATATCTGAAATGCATTAGAAATGCCAAGAAGTGCATTATTCTGCTTTAGAGCTGCCGCAGTGGAAACTTCAAACTTTAGTTTCTGTTTACAGCAAGGATTGTACAGGAACAGCTGGCATACCTGAGAGTTTCTCTCCACAGGATGGATCTCCAATACACAGGGCTGCTCAGAGAGAGGGAATCTCCTCTTATTGCAGACAACCAGTACTAAGGCCTTGAAGTACTTTTTGCTCTGCAGCCCGCTTTTCTGGGCTAAGTACCATGTTTTGACCCTTCACATTCAAGAAATACTCTGAAATTATTTTCAATAAGAGAGAAAATAATGATATTTTTAAAGATCCTTTGGTATTTCTTTAAATAGTAGCTTGTTCTCCATCACTGCAGTGATATCATAACTAGATTTGTACTTAGCAGACCTGTCCAAATGTCTTAAAAATTCAATATGCTTTTATATTCTACCAATGTCTCCACACCATTTTATTAGGAAGCATGTATTTTCCAGTCATATTTATTAAAAGAAATCCATCCATGGACCCAAAATCAAGCAGAGGAGGGGTTTTTTGTAGGCAAATTTTGTTTTGGGTAAATTTATAAGTCAAGCCCATAGAAAGGAATAAATCCAATGAAATATTAGGAAGAGAAATTAATGGGACACCTGAATTCTTTCATATATTTATTATATTGGCTTGACAGGGATCATAGCTGCTACAATAGAAAAGTAAATCTCACCTGTTCCACAGGTTATTCAGAGACGAGACACATTTTCATATATTTGTGTTCATTACAGTGAGGCCATCTTCTTTTAAATGTTTCTTGTACCTGGTTTAAAATTTTCAGAAGAAAAGGCTGAGAAGACATGTCAAATGAAACAGAGGTATTTTTCTGTGGATTTTACAGATGGAGAGAGATTCATGCAAAGTCTGCTATGTGTCCTCAAACATCACATTGCTATGATGTCTTTCAGCAACAATACCAAAGAGACTTATTTCATCCTATTTCCAATGTACTCAAAGGCCCAGTTAAATACATTTGATCTGATGAAAGTGTACTGTGTGCAAGGAATCTTCTCTGGACTACGGCCTGCAAACAATTACCGAAGGAAAGTCTAGCCATAACCAATTTGCCTCAGGGATGATGATTCTTACATATACGCTGAGAAAACATTGTATCCATGATATTGAAACATGGATTCAGATCATGCAATGTTGTTTTTATGAAGCTAATTTTTAATGTTAAAACAAGACTTTAAAACAGAAGACTTCCCCTATGTGCTGAGTTTCCTAAAAGGAATACAAATTCTGAATAAGAGTATACATCCATGCTTACTTGAAATCTGCATGAAACTAATGACACCCACATAACTAATCTTCAGTTAAAGCAATGAACACTGTAAAATAATTCAGAAAACCTGTAGAGACACAGGGTGCCCTTTATTGAATGTACAGATTACATTCCTTGGCACTAGAGTTAAAGAAGTGGTTATTTCATTCCTATGTATTTTATCCTGCTGGGAGATAAATAGAAAACTACAGCATGCAAGAATAAGAAATCTATTGGTGAAAATAAATCTGATGAAAATAAATTAGGTGAAAATGAATCTGATATTTTAAAGCAATTATAGTTTATCGTTAGTTTGAACAAAAGCTGTCTGGAGGTCCTACATCCAGTGGAGTTCTGCCAAATAACAGCAATCATGAAACTTAACCCCTGTGGCTTCCAGGATATTTTCATTTATGTTTCTATAATAATCTGCAACCATCTCAAGACAGAGACTCTAGTGCACATCCTCAGGAGATGACAATCACAGACAATCATAGCTGGCTATTAATCCTTCCTCCACATACTTTGTTCATCCGTTCTTATACACATACCAAGTGACTGAATTTTAGCAAGACAACACTTCACAACATTAGCTGGCAGAATTGCCAGACTTCTTTCAAAGTTATTTCAGCCATAAAGATTTCCTGGAGTGACACATATTTTTAAAATCCTTTGGGTGAGATCTAAATACATCTGATGGAACAGTTCAGTACAAGACAGCAATCCCAAGCAAAGCACAGTGCTGGGAGTTAAATACATTTGATCTGATGTACATGTACATACTTGGTACAGCTTCAGCTCCCTACCTTGTTATACTTCAGGTTCTTCAGAGCACATCTCTTGATATTAACAGGAGAATCTAGTGTAACAAGCATGACTTTATAAATTTAATTGTGTCACTCCCTCAACAGATGCACAGTATCCAACTGAGAATACAGGATCTGTGTAGTAGATTCAGTACTGCAATATTAAATTCAGTGGTGATTAAGTCATTTAGAGTGAAAATGGAATCTATATCTACACATTTCCTTTTCTGAAGGTTAATTTTGCCCATATGAACATTACCATGTGATGTGGTAATTGTTTATTATGTAATTATTTATTTTGGTTTTTACACATTTTTACTTGATACTTAAGTACATTTCAGAGCAATATTGTGCATTAAAACAATTTCTTGTAATTAGTATGACTTGTACTTAAAATTTGGTACGGTGTATCTTATAAGCTAGTATTGATTGGAAACAGAATAAACTGAAACCACTGGAAATCATGCGAGATAAGAAGAATGAGGAACTGTTGAATTGGTTGAGATTGAATGAAGCTTTACTCACCTCTTGGACTAAACTTTTTTTTCCTGTTTTTTTCATCTGTACCTATTTCTGGGACACCAGAAGATGAAAACATCAGAAACCTCTTTTCATTACAACATGAGCTGTTTTTCATTTCCTTATGAAAGCGTAACCTGGAAAGAGCAGATCACTGCCTAAAGCAATATTTTGAGTCAAAGAAATTAATTCAGAAAAAAAAAAGCTGTTTCTCATGAAAAATGCAGCTACTAAGGACAGAAATCTTTGCTTAAAGTACCTGAAAATCGTGTTTAAGTGCAATGGGACAGTCACTCCCTGGTGGTGAAGGAGGGGTAGCACACTCAGCCGGTATTGAGTATTCCTTTGCTGGACCTACTAGACACACCTTTATCGAGGAGGGGATTTATCACACTGTATATGACTCCTGGAAGTATCTCTTGGGATTACAGAGTGTGCGATTTTTCCACCAATGTTTTCCAAAATTTGCCTTCTACTTTTGAGTTGCTTGGATAGATCCATATCTATATTGCAAAAGAGAAGCTGAAGTGAATAACTAAAGATAAAAAATGTCTTCACCTAAATATTTTTGCTAGCCATCTGCTAAAGGTACAGGTTAGAATTTTGGCATGATTTTTATTCCAATCAAATTTCAAACATTGTTCCTGTTTTTGTTTTTTTTCTTTGAAAATGTGTGTTCAAGTACTGTGGAAATCATAAACCAAGAACATTCTCATTGGTTACCACAAAATTATCACATGGTATATGTCCTATTCTAATTGCAGGGGAAACAGTCATGATCTCAGATGTTTCATGTGGTAACTGTTGGCAAATGGGAATGTTTAACAGTAACCATAATATATTTAATCCAAGTCACTTCCTTAAATATAATGTGTTCTGTGCAGATAAGTTTTGAAGTGAAATCCCAGCTACAAGCTGGTTTAGTATATAATTTAAATGTATTTTCAGTAAATACTATTTTTGCCTTGCAAATAGAGGCAATGTTTTCCTTCCTGTGTCAAAACCTTACTTTTTTTTTTTTTTGATTTTTTAATTATTTGACTAACGCTGTAAAATCTAACAGACAAGTAAGAGACATTTTTCTATGTTTAAACAGCATCTAGGAGTCAAATTCCTTAGAGAAATAGAGATCTTCCCTGAATTAGTGCTCTTGTTTTTTAAAGCATGTGGCATAACATCTCATTAGCGTAGTTAATTGTTTAAGGGTTTGGGGGCTCTGGGATATATATTTTTTTTAATATGCCAAGTTATTCACTTGTAAAATGGAGAGTTACTCTCATCCTAATGAGTCCTGGTCTTTGAAAAGTTTGAGCATTTACTGTGTGATATAATCTATATCTAAACTATAATCTGCATGTTATATTGGAAGGAAAAATTCAAATTACTTTCTATTTTGGAAAAACCAGCATGCTAAAAATGCTACCAAAAATTGCTATAGATACACATTGAAATATCTGACAGATATAACACACTGAGTGTCAATTACTTGAATGCAGAGTACCTATAAAATTTTGTTGCATATTCATCCAAGTTGTTCTTTGGAAATAGAGCAAATGCACCACAATGATTATTATCATTCAATGTGCACCAGTGCTAAGATGGTCAAAACCATCTGGACCAACTTTTTGGCAGGACTTCCCTTGACTTCAGTGGGATGAAAATTTCTCCCTATCTCTATATATAATCTACAGGTAATGATTTGACAACTGCTCCAAAATAAAACCAGCCAGTTAAAAGCTGCACCCCCAAACCATGGGCAGAATGAGGGATGAAGGACATTGTGTCTTTTTCAAATAATCCTGGGTGGGTAGTTTATAAAAACAGAATTTGTTTTTCTAGATTTGCTTTTCGGCAATGTATTGAGGTTAAGACCCATTCATTTGCAAACACTAACCACCAGATCTTCATTTGCTCCCACCAATAAAGATATCCACTGTTACCTCCGTATAAGTGCAAACCTGCTTGTAGATTCTTTTCCTGATGTGGTCTGCTGGAATATTGGTTTATATTTATTTAGAGGAAAGAGTGCTGGGTGCTGAATCAAAAATCCCAAAATTTCCCTTAGCAACACAGTGTTCCATGGAAGCCTTTCACCTATATCCCCATGTATCTCCATTAGAGCTCTCTTAACTTCTTTTCACCATTTCATGAAGACCCAGGGAGGAGGGTGAAATTTTGCTGATACAGACACAACTGACCTTCATAGGTGCAAAGTAGCTGCTGGGAAAACCTGAACTTTACTTTCCATTAAATTCTCTGGAGGAAGCAGGGGATATGCAAAACATTCACTACACACTGAGACTGATCCCTAACTTCTCTTTAACCTTTCACTTCTTTCCTAACAGTCTTTCAGGAGATGATGAAAACAAGCTGAGAGACAGAGTCTAATAATCACATAAAGTTACATGGAATTTCCTCTTGAACAACCACAAGGTTATACTATCCAGGGACCTGGCTGTATTTATGGAGTACAGGAAACCTGTATCTCCTTTCCTTCAGGCTTTAAAAATAAACAGTCTTACATAAAAAATACACAACTGCCACACTCACACCGTTTTAAGGCACCTTACCTTGTGGTGTCTGCAGCTAAAGACATTAGTGATGAGGAAGGGTGCCTTCTGTCTCCCTTAATGTACCTCCTCAGGCAGTGTCACCTATGGAGTACAGAATTCAGTATGTATGAAGTGCTGAGTGCTGGATTGTGAGAGTTCTGGCAATATACAGTGGTTGACTGATTATTTCACAGACTTATTTCATAGAAGAAATTTACAAATTACATAAACCTTCTTAGTAAGCTTTCACACAGCTTTCAGTAAGCTCACATGCTTTTTAAAGATAAATGAAAGGTATCTGAATTAACTCTGGTACAAGTTAGAAATTGCCAGTCAGGACACATGAAATATACAATTTCTGTGGAAAAAGAAAAAAATTAAGAGAATTCTATGTGTCTTCCTTTTCTGGAGGTGAAGCGTCTTTAAGGGACTCCTCACTCCATTTTTTGTCAGGAGGTTAAAGAGATCATATCAGGACAATTTTGTTAGCATCTGTAAGTGGGAACTAAAATAGGGCTAACTTTATGAATATGCAATCCATACAGTCTGAGTTTTAAAAATCAGACATAAATAATGAACTACTAGAAACCAAGCTGATGTTGATTATTATTTCAAAATCATATTTGATTACTTGCTTCATGAGACTTGAAAACTGTTCACTAACAATATAAAAATGGTTAATAGTAAAGTGCATCTACAATTTATTTAAATCATGACAGTAAACAGTTTGGAAAAAACCTGACTATTACTCCATATTTCAAAGAGGTGTGATATAATTTCATCATTTCATCTGAGGCCTGTTCCAAGACTGACACTTACTATTAAACATAATAAATGCTTCCAATAATACTAATAAGGGTATATGTGTCCATTAGGAAACAGGTGATAATTACCTTGCAGTTTAATAGGCTACTAAACAGTTGAAATACCACAATGCTAAATATTTTTTTTCCCAAATAGATTCCAACTACCTACAAAGGTTAAAGTCCATTTACAGTTCTTAGAATAATTCCAAAGCATTCAGTGGTGCAATGCCTCACAATGTCTTGGATGAAACATCTAAAGCTAACAGTAAAAGTGCAGCAATGAACTTGGGTTTGTTTCTTTCTTGACATTTACAGAAAACAATGTCCTCACAGTTCAGGAACACAAAGGAAAACCAAAGACTAAATTCAGGGTGCAGTTTTAGCACCACCCTGACCACTATGTGGTTCTTTCAAAAGCATTAACACACAGGAGGTCACATTATCCTGGGCAAGATTTAGCTTGCAAGAGGTAAGCAAGAATTTCTGACATTCATTGAAAACTATGCTGACTTTCCCAAAACCAAACACCATACTTGGTATTCTTAAGCCAAAATAGTAAACATGAAATATCATGACAGACCTGGGAATGATGAATAATGTGCCTTCAACTCTCATGGCAATGAGGAAGGCCACATCTACATTACCTACTCCCTCCAATAACAGGGTGGGAAGGTGCGGCAGCAGGACTGCTTTACTGGTTTTCCTAGGAGCATTCCCTCACTACAATTACACTGTATTTTCTCCTGCTAGCCACCATCAGCTGACTTTCTATCAAGTCATGAACCATGGAGCTTTAATCCAGATCTGAAACAGAACCTGGCCAGAATTTGAATAGGGATATCTTCACTATTCTATACAGGCATATGCATTTTTCTATATGCATAACTTCTTCTTGCTAAGTATTTAAACTGAGGAAGCACACAGGAAGATACAATACACATCCCAAACTGTTTACAGTAAACCTGTACATAAGTTGTAACGTATCCACATGCAAGGAATCACAAAGGAAAGAAGTGAGATGGAGCATAAGAGTATACTCGGAGTATAAAACATCCCTTCACTGCTCACAATGGTCCTTGGCTTCTTAGGATCCTAAAAGTCACATTTCTGTAGCATTCTGCCCATTTTTGCTGCTCTGTTTCCCACCCTCTTTTTTCCTATGATCTTGTGCAAAACAAAGTTATTTGTTTTATTCATATTTTGACCATAGATTAACTAAATGATATTGCTTGACAGAAAGAGTAAATAAAAAGGAATCAAATTATTCTTTTTTGCTTCATCACGAAGACATTCCAAAACACTACTTAGGGGCAGTATATAAAAGGTAATAATAAGTAAGTTGATGGAGTCACAGTGCTATTATAACATTCTTTATGCTTGCATGGAGTGTCAAATGTAACAGGGACAGTGTCTGGTATCTTGGAAAACAGCCATTGCGATAAGAAAGACAAGTAAATTCACCAATATACTCTATATTGCCATTTCTTTATATTTCCATACTTACAGTCTTTAAATCCTGGAGCTAAATATTCACCTGTGAAAGAAACTTTTTGTTCTCTGTCTGTAAAAACAAATAAAATGCGCTGAAAACATATGGCTAATCTATTTGGTATGTTTTGAAAAGTATTCTTGTTTTAGTTCCTCAGTCATGGTTAGAGAGGTGTCCTTTCAGCCTAAACTTTCCCCACCAACCAGATGTGCAAACATACCTCTTAGAAAGCAAAATTGCTGGAATGGAAAGGGAGAAGTTTAAAAACCATCAGTTTTCAGTATCTCATCACATCCTCTGCAATGTCATACATTTGGGGATGCATTTGTGTATACAGTCTGTGTGGTCAGTAAACCCCATCCTCCCACTTTACTGAAATTCCCTTTTAACTAAAGTCTCCAGAACAAATCACTTCCTCAGTTGTTTATCATTTGTCCAAACTTCTTTCCAGTTCCTGAAATAATTTAAGAATTTATGGTCATTTTCAAGCATATGCAAAATACTTTCTTATCAATACGCTGGTAGTCAGACGGTTATTTTCCCCAACTATTTTCAAGGCAAGGAACAACTTAGTATCTTACTTTTTGAGCTGCATGAACAGTGTTGAGCAACATATTCTTTTTTTTTCTGTAATGTTTTTAATAAAAATATCTCACAATTATTTAGTGATTTTTTTATCAGCAAAACCAAAATAAAACGTAAGACTAAAATTGTCACTGCCCACAGTCTATGTTTCTGATTTATAATAAACTTAATAATTTTGCTTCGTCTGAGCATTAAATGCATTTTACTCTGCAAAATAATCCATTACTTGTAACATGAATATATGGAATGAGGATAATAAGAAAAAATGCTGCACCTCCATTTTGTAATAACTTAAGCCTTTTCGTAATACGTAATGGACTCATATAGATGCTCTGATTCTCTTTTTTTTCCAGTATTGCCTTTAAGTTGTTAGAATAAATATAGAAATTAAATAAATGCTATATAAAGGAAGACTTTGGTATTAAAAAAAAAAAGAAAAAAAGATAAGGACTAGGCATCTTATTCCAAAGCTCTAAAATCAGTGGGAATTTGGTCACTGGAATGGAAGCTCCTACCCTCTAGGAAGGATATTTTCAGTGATAGCATAATAAGATTGTTTTATGGATTTATAGAAGCTAATTTTCAATGTCAACATATTTTAAATATAATCTAAATTTCTTCTTTGCATTATGAAAGTCCCTTTTATCAAGGTTCCTTGAAACCAATAAATCAATATCATTGAAGCAGAGACAAATGCTGGAGGAGATTTAGCAAGGGAATTGTGCAGAAACTAAAAGGTGGTTCACTAAAATATTTAATTATCTACCTGTCCTTCTATCTGAGCAAAATCAACAAAGGGAGAGTTCAAAATAGATCTTTTCTGTCTGCAGATCCCACCTCCCCAAATACTGAAATCAAACAGCACCTTTAGACTGCGCAAGACCTTCATATTTGGACTGCCTTTGACCACTAGTCTCTGATCTCCCCTGAAACAAGAAACAAGGATGCAAATCAGTTCAGCAAGATATTGTCCTTCCCACATTATTGTCATCTGAAGTGACAGGGGAAGTGACTTCGCTCATGTATCATTAAAACCTTTTATTATCTCCATGCTATGTTAACTTTTGATGCACTATTGAAGGTAGAGACTCTACATTCCCCTAAGAAACATCAAGCAATGAACCTTTGCAGTATAAAAACCTCAGAATTCATAGAGCAATCTTAAAAACCTAGGAAATCTACTAAATAAATCACAAACCCAGGACATGGAGATCCTGTAAAATCCAAGGATTGCAAATTTATTGCAAGGCTGATAATGGACTGTTCACAGATGCCATTTCTGTGCTGCACATTCCCCTGATTTCAGTTAGGCTATCTCGCGAGAACAAGATTTCACATGATTCTCTAATTAGTGATTTATGCAATTAATATAATTTATAACTTTATATAATCATTATCAGTTCTAACACTTTTAATCTTCCAAAAGCTTTTATCTATTATTTTTATCAGCTGTAGCAGAATTACTGAAGCAAAACAGATGTGCATATATAAAGTTTTATAAAACAAGGTTTATATAAAAAAAGCAGCTACATCAGCAAGACTGCAGTTCTAGGCATGTAAATTGGGTATCATATTAACTGGTGTTTTGAAGTATCTAGGGGCATTGCTATGACCTCTCTTTTAACCAGTCCAGCACTAAAATCCACAGACATTCTCTTCTAGGGAGAAATAATACAGACAGCATACCATGTGGGGAGCTTCAGGACTGTGTACAGGTAAAATCCTTCATTATTGAAAGAAATCTCTTAATAAAATCATAATTTCTTTACCAGAATTTGTAAGATAAAATTATGTATGCTGTTAAAAAGAAACTGTCATGGCTGGTAAAATGTCCAAAGTAAATATTTTTCCTATATTAGCTACTTTAATAAAGTCAGTGACTTCTCCCTACAGATCTAGATTAATTGTTATCACTAGAGAGTCATGGTAACAGCAACAATTTGGTTACTTGTTTCAAAACAAGGGTGCAGGATTTATTTACAGAAATAATCATCTAATTAAACAAATGAATGCATTTCTCTATTTTGTCATGGAACATACCTTGTAAAGTTTTTCTGATGTTAAGGGTTTCCTTTTTGAAAATGGTGAACATTTTTGCATGCAGAAGAGAAATTAATGTAAATTACTAGGAGGATCCTAGAATAAAAGCATAATTTCTGTTCTGCTGACCTAAACTTTAATACTCATGCAAATCACCTGTACATGAATGAGATTACTAGAAGGAAAAATAAACCCACCAACAATCTCAGGGCAAACTTCATTGTCTCAGACTATCTCAATTAAAGATGCAGAACTGAGAGATGCCAGCCTCAAATACCTGAAGCACGTGGTATCACCTTGAATATTGTCTGCAGTTTTGGTCATAACAATATAAGAAAGATATTAAACAGAGCATCCAAAGAAGGGACACAAAGATGGTGAATAGCCTTGAGGAGAAGTTGTGTGATGAGTGGCTGAGGTCACTTAGCTTGTTCAGTCTGGAGGAGATTGAGGGGTGCCCTCATCACAATCTACAGGTTCATTATGAGGGGAAGAGGAGGGGCAGGCACCAGCCCCTTCACTGTGGTAACCACTGACAGGACCCAAGGGAATGGCCTGAAGTTTTGATGGTGTGGTTTAGGTTGGATATCAGGAAAAGGCTCTTCAGCGAGAGGGTTTTGGGCACTAGAACGGGTTCCCCAGGGAAGTGGTCACAGCATCAGTCCGACAAAGTTCAAGAAGTGTTTGGACAACGCTTAGGCACATGGTGTGACTCTTGGGCTATCCTGTGAGTTGGACTCAATCGTCCTTATGTCTTCCAACTCAGCATACTCTGTGATTCAATGATTTATCTTCAGTGATTGGAAGGCAATACTTTTTCCAAAACAGAACCACAAGACTCAATACTCATATAATGTCATAACAAAAGCACTAATTCAAACATTTCCTGTGGAATATATTCAGATCATACATACTACTATAGAGCACTAAAAAATACTTGTGAGGTCAGGAACAGGCAGCATTAACTGGTTCAGAGTGATTTGATTTGCCTGTGACCACAGTATCACTGACACACTCCTCACAGCCACAGCCAAAGGCAGCAGGCAATCCACCTGCTCAGTCCTCAACACGATGAACACGAGGAACCCACAGCTCAAGAATTAATGAAACTAAATACAATATTTGCACAAAATGTTCTTACACATAAAACAGCAGATATGGGTCCCTGTTGAAATCAGTGACTCATCTGGATTTCTAATTTGCTGTGAAATATTCTTGGATAATATCACATATTCAGAAAAGAAATGATAGATGGGAGCACATGTACTTCTTTGTAAATATGAATCAGGAAATCAGGACATAGTTGAGGAATTTTTTGGCTAGCAAATACAAGTTGAAAGAGAAGGAAAGACAGAGGTCATGGTTCTTTCCTTGGTTAAAAACAAGCAAATAAGTAAATAATAGGTTAGTATTAGGAAAAAAATGATTCCGTGGTTACTGTCATGGAGAGGTTGTGTTGTCCTCATATATCCCCAAGAATATCAGACTCCATTCATGTTCTGCATTTTTCATGGAGAGGGACGGATGACTTCACAAAGCTTCAGCCTTACTCCTTGACTTCTTCAATTTTCATTGCACAGCACTGCAAAAAGGCTACCACAAATGAGATGAAGGGCTCAAGCCACTCATCAGCATTTGTCTTACAGAATCCATATCCCCTAGCTGAATCCCTGCATGGAGCCATGCAAGAAACAGGTGCCTCTAGGTGGAACAGGAGAAGCCATTGTGCTGGGGAGGGTCACTGTGAGGTAACCAGTCCCTCTGCAAAGGGACTGAAGTCCCTGACCCATGTACCCAGAATGTATTCCAGCACTGACAGAACCAACAGGGCTCCACAAAAGATGTAGCCACTGGAAATTCTGGATTGGTGGAAACTTAACTGTTGGGGAAGTCTATAGTCCTATAATTCTAAGCAGTAGCTGCTTGATAGTTTTGTGACTAAAACAGCACCTTACTGCTAAATGTACTTTAAATTTATTTTAATTAAATTTACTTTAATTAAATTTACTTTAAATTAATTTACATTTTCATAAATGTCTTTGTGAGTCCAGCTCCTCCTGATGGTTAAATTTTCAGCCTTTTGGTCTTCAAATAATTTATTAATATCAGTGTTGCCAACACAATCCTTCTGGAACTAGTGAATTATACATTATAAGTAAATTCAATTAAACTGAAGCTCCTTTATACCTAACAAGAAATAGCCAAACTCTTGAAGAACTGACTGAAGTGGACACTTAAACTAATAGTTCCCCCAGTCAATGGGACCATGTGTATATTTTGTTTCACACAATCTACCTTGGCTTCCAAGAAAAGACAAACTACATGCTAAGAAATCCCTTATTTACCTTAGTGATAGAGAAAGCAACTCCAGTGCATTGCTGTAAGCAGCAATGTGTGAATTTTCTATTCAACACAGCAACAGTGGGCTATTTATTCAACTTATGTGCATAATTAGTAGTAAAATTATAGGTGTTTTTTTTTTCTTTTAGCATACAGTAGTTATTCTTTATGGGTCTAGATTCTGAACAAAAATATTTCCTTTAGACTTTGAGTAATGCTTTCTTCAGGTGAGCTCTGGCAAATGCTGTTAAAAATATAAATCTGGAAACCTAGGAAATATAGAAAGCGGAAGGAAATTACTTCAGCTTGGCATGAGGTACAATATTACTTTCTTTAAATAAAATGTATCCTCTGTCCTTAGAAACCCCTTACACTTAATTAACATTTCATTATACTCTGTCACTTGCCCTTGGCTTGCAGAAACACACCAGGCAGCTCATATTACAGTATCTGGAGTTACAAAGATCTTATGTTTACATACACTATTTTTCACTTCTTTCCAAATGCATGGTTGATTGACACCTTTCTGATTTGTTCACAAATGATTTTTAAAATTTGATAAAGAAAAATAGCACATAGCGGCATGTGCATTACTAAGAAGACTGTAGGTAAATTTAGAGGGTATCATACACTTGCACCTAAACTGCAGTATAACTGGCTGTATCACCATGTTGGCTATTTTTTTTTTTTTTTTGCACTCAGCTTTCTTATCTAAGCAAGCAGAAAAACACAATTTTAGAAAAAAGCTGCATGCAAATTGAAGCCCTTGAAAGAGGTGTATAGTTGATACATGTGACATTCTTAAAAGTGCATTTTAATATATGACTAGAGACATATTGGTAAAAAGTGTCAAAGTTAATAGCACTGTTAATGTCATTACTATAACTCACCTTAGAACATACAACCACATGCTGCAGATATTTCAAAGAAGATTCTGAATTGGTATAGATCTTTGTAAATACTGTTAAATCTCTTTCATAAATTATCTGAACAAAAGACAAAATGATGTCCAGGAAAGTTCAAGAAATAAAGATACAAAGAATAAATAATTGCTAAATGCAAAGATAAGAGACTGTTTACAGGAAGTAACCTTCATGGTTTTCTCAACTTACTTTATGGGACCTAGATGTTTTAAAACATAGCCAAATGGAAGCACACAGCAATAGTAAAGAAGGAACAGCCTCATAGGACAGGGACTGTGACCTGGAACATACACTGACATGGTCATTTTAAATAGCATGACTGTGGGGAAAGACTTCTCACGAGTCAAGTCTTCTCACATGTACATTAGACATCCAAGCAGGGCCTGACTGAATACAGAATATTACAGGGATACAGCTGTTAGCAGCTCTCCAGTCAAAGCTGTCTTATTTTTGCATAAATAGTCAAATATGCAGCAATAGAAGAATTACTCTAACGTTTATTAACTAGGATCCTTCTTGACTTTTCCAAGTGGATAATTGAGATGGATTTCCAAGCTTTGGTACCTCAAAGCCCATGCACGGTGAAAGGCTATGGACAACTCATCTGAGACTAAGTAATCTTAAAAGTATCTACTTTACAGACCTCTCCTTTACTGGCAGTACATCAACCCATCAATTTTACATTAAGCAAAATGAATATACTACTCTTTAAGAAAATTCAGATGTTATCTTTAAATTAGGATGGAAACAAATTAGCTATTCCCACTCTTCTAATTAGGGTCAGACTCCCTAGTAACATTTCTCATGCCTAAGTTTCCTAAGAAGAAAAAGTCACCTTTCTCACTTGTCTATGCCAGTAACTAATCAGTCAAAAACAGTCAGCTGTAAAGTTGATGCGACAAACTCTGTGAGAGTATGTGTGTTGTAATTTCACTGAATCCTCAGTGCAGGACAGAGTGTTGGCTAAACCCAAAGGTTTATCAAAACATGGTGATAAATCCCAGATGCAATCTCAGCTTTTCATGCTTTCTATTTTGTTAAGATCTCAAAAGCTACTCATGAGATTTTTGTTGGGTATTTTCTTTTTTCTCTTCATACCACAAATTCAAAGTAAATTGGTCTGGCTTCTGGTACCTGGTACACTGGCATGCTTCCTCTTAACTGTAAGCCTGTCTGAAAAACAGAACATCTTTGAGATGGGGTGTTTATATCGGCAACATTCAGCCACTGTAGTAAATACAGCACCACCCTCCTGAGCATTGTTCACCTCATGAAAGCATTAACTGTTTTTCTTGATTAACATGGAAACAGGCAGTTCATTAACTGAGCCGAAGGAGTAAATGTAATACACATGCAGATGTTTTCCTAACTACTTGATGTCAATGTTGCTGCAGCTATCCTAAGTGTAAGAGTACAAAGACAGCAGTGAGAAGGCTTTGCAGAATCTCCCAGCAGCAAAAGGTGAGCAAGCTGTTGAAAATATTTGTATCAGGGCTACTTAGGTCAAAGAAGTTAAATTAATGTAACCAAATCTAAGTGATTAATATATAGGATGGTGTTACGCACTGCACACAGGGCTGCACTATGCAGGTATTTCACAGAAACAATAATTTAATATGGCCTAGGGGTAAATGGAGGGCCTGGCACTCACATATCAATCTCTAAGAAATCTGCACTTTTAAAAAAGTATTTTAGGTTTCTAAGCTTCAAGTAAAATTATATCTAATTATTTATATAATTAAGGCACCTCCTCTAGGAGCAGTCTTTCAAACTTTAAACTTGAATAAGCTCAATTTCTCTGGTCACTAAATAAAGTGTTCTTCCTGCTCAGTTGTTTTTCAGACATTGTTCTTTCTTTGAGTAATAAAGTTTAAAATAATAGTCTTGTGAATATACAAAAAGGTTTCCATTGTATGAAAAAAAATATTTCAACCACACAATTAAAATAGGTAAATTTTAATGAGCAATATGGATAATGTTTCATACTCATCAGTTCCTGAACTTTGAATCTACTTTCTGCTGTCTTTCACTCAGAATCCTAATTAAAATTACACCTCAACATCATTTCTCAGCTAGAAAGCTCAATAGTAACTCCCTATTATGGTTGCTTTTCTTGGCTTGTTATCAAATCCTCACTACAGCCATAACAGCTACAAATTAATCAACCTGCTTTTCCTCAGTTCATTAATTTAGCAACTTTGCTCATATAATCTGTCTGTGTGGAATCTGAGGGTCTTTTATTCCAATTGCAAAAGATCCTGCAATTTGATCCTTAGTTCAGCATATGTTAAGAGTAGGAGTCTTCACAGACTATCTGTAACAGAATGCCTCAATTATCACTTAACTTCTGCTTCTTACACTCTTACAGTCTTTGCACCATTATTTTTTCTTTCCTAATGAAAAATTTGTCTCATATATTTGGACACTGAAAATACCCACTTTCTTTATTCTCCTCCTTGCACCTCTCTAAACACCTTTCTATCTTTCTGCCTCCTAGATTAGTATTATGTTCATCTTAGATTTTTAAATAAATTTTTCCCACCATTGTAGTTTATTCATTTAGAAAACAATAAAGTAAACAAGAAATAAAGTGAAAAAGGCAATGTGAAAGGTATTTGTGTATGCTTAAGTATATTTAATATTAACCATGCACTGAAATCAATGTCTTCTCCTTCTGCCTGGAGGTCCTTATAGGCTTGTTTTCTTATAAAGTTTGACAGTGAAAGAATTTTCCTTGAAAAATTCATACTTTGATGAACAATTTCTGCCTATGAATATCCAGTATTAATAAAAGAAAAATCAGAATGTGTGGATGGTTAAAGACGGAGATAGCAATCTTGATAAAACAAAAAACAGAGCATGTCTGTGATTTTGGTAAGCAATGTATACCCAAAGGCCTTGTTTTCCCACTGTAGAGACAATTAATTTTTCAAAAGTCAGTGTTGCTTATTCATTTCCAGTGACAGGAGAATACAATGCCCAGGTAAAAAAAAAAATACACCCCAAATTCCAATTCCCAAATTGGCTATTCAGCTGTAGCCTTGTAACCACATTTCAGATTTTACATTCACCACATTTAGTCAGTGGTCTAATGGTCATAATAGGCTGCTGTTCAGCCCTGTGTGGGAAACCATATGCTTTTCCCCGACAAATGCTCATCCAGTCCTAGATCCTCAATGTAAGAATTTTACATTGTCAAATTCCAAGAAAGAAAATTTCATTTTCCAGTTTTAATACATAATAACTGTGCTATGTCTCTTAGCACACTGGAGACTCTTTCATTTCTGAATGATAGCATATTCAGGGCCTAACCTATGTAGATATATTCCTTGATTTTAGAAAAATAAGTCGATGCATATAGTAAGGTGATTAATCTTTCCATTAGGACCTGGAAATCACTTTCTTGAATTTAATTCTTAAATTCTTCTTAAACTCCAATCTCAGTGCCTAAACTTTTGTATTTACTAAAATGTACTGTGATTAAATACAACACTAAGAATGCAAGATTATCACAATAAAGTATTGTAAGGAAAAAAAAATCAAAAGTAAGAAGACTTGACCATTCTTACAGCAGAATTTGGTCAAAATTAGTTGTCAATGAGCTTATGGAGTTAGGTCACTGGAATCTAAATCCTTTTTTGAAACTGGAGGGCCTATGCCTAATACTATCTTCTATGTTTTGGTCTGACATTTCAATGATTTTAACAGTGATACTCAATATATTATTGCAAATTAGTAGGACTTAATCAAATGGAGACACACATCCCATTTCCTTCTTTTCTTAGCCTACAGTTTTCTACAGTGTCATTTGTTTTTGCTCAGAAGAAACCAAAGTATGCCTGGAACCGTAATTTGGAAAAAATTTGTAGATTTGTGGTAGTAATGGCATTGACTACCTGCCATGAAGATTTTTAATGAGCTTCACCATCTCCATATCAAGTTCAGCAATGAATGCCATTTGATCCTCAAAGAGCCTTTTTCAGAAACCATGTAGCCTTTAAAGGACCATATATTAACTCTATTTTGATGAAAAACAAATCTGCTAGATACTTAACAGACTTCATCCTGAAGTAAAAGCTGGTATATGATGTTGTTCTTGGCAAAATAGTCTCAGCCTCTTTAAAAGCTGTGATTTTCTATTACCACCCCTTTTCAATAATAATGAACATAAGGTATAAAAAATGTTACATGCAGGAAAACACAGTATGTGCAGGAGTTATGTTATTCTTCTCATGCTTGAGGACCAGATAGATCCCTGTTTCTATAAATCAAATTGGCACCACTTATGGAACTATCCCAATTTATAGCAATTCAGGTTCTTGCAACAGCATTCTGCTTTCTAGAACTAGAAGCAATTGTGACTGGTTATGGCATGTGTTACACCTTATCTTTTTGAACAAGATATTTGCTCATGTTTTCTCCTGTGATGACCTATGTTTCTGCCAAAGGATGAGACACCATCAACAATGCTGAAACTAAATAACATAAACTGAACACTTTTACATTTCAAAGATGGTGTAACAGAGAGTCAGGACTGATAAGTAAGAGGAAAAAACCCAAGCCATATAAGCAGAAGGGAGATATAGATTTCCAGCACCAACATTTCAAACTTTAGAGGCATTCAGGTTGTTTTTTTGTTGTTTTGGTTGGTTTTTTTTTTGTTGTTGTTGGTTTTTTTTGGTTTTTTTTTGTTTTTTTTTTTTTTTTGTTTTTTACAGAGACAGGTTATTTGAAAAATGTGGCCAAGCATCTATTTTTAAATCATTATTTCCACCCACTTCCTTTCCCATAAAGCTTGGGATAGTCAGGTCTGGTCTCAGGGCCATGTTTGATAGTAGAACCTGTCATCTTAAAAAGGTGTATTCTTACAGAATACATTGAATATAGTTCATTAAGAAAAATTCAGATAGAAGTTAGTAATGACAGTAAAAATCATATTTTTTAGTTTTCTTGCTTGGGGCATGGGAGAGAGCAATGTGTGCAGTAGCTTCCACTGATCCTTTTTATGATTCATTTGCTTCTCTCTGGGATGTTTCTTAATCAAAGAATTATGATTATTCAGATTGTTATTGCATGGAATAAGCAGCTGGAGAAAGGTAACTTGCCATCCACATTTCTCAGTAAGGAGAGCTGTCTGTATGTAGGATCCCATGCCACTATAGCACTGTAATAATTTGGTGGGCTGCTGTGTGCAGGAAGAGGCTCACTAAGAATGTCTCCATGGCAATCATTATGGTACAGGGCTCTGACATTTCAAGTTGAGTTACAACGATGCAGACCAGCTATGCACAGTAGACACACTATGACCAACTATGCCTGTAGACACCAGCTAAGCTGGAATGTTCATTGGACTTTGGGATATTGCAAATCCTTATTTCTTCTATAGTTGAATATCCAAATGTAAGTCTTGATGACTCAATATTATGCATTTTTTGGTGTAATTTGGTCTTGTTCTTCCACAAAGCAACTTGTGTGCCTTGCAGCAAGTGGACCACAGGTAGACATACACAGTATGAAGGCCTTCACATACTACGGTCTCTTCTTTTCTCTCCTTTCCTATAACTCCTAGTTTCTTCTCATTCAGATACAGATGAATACAAATAAAGCAAGTTTGAATGGACAGTGACCATTGCACCCTTTAACTTAATTTTCCTTTCTTCAAGTCAACCAAACGGAGAATTACCCCTAAGGGGAAACAGGCCAAAGAAGAGAATTGCTCACCACAAATATTGTTTAATCAAAACATAAATGCTGAACTAGAGTATAAATAATAATACAATTTGCCTTTTAGACACACATTTTTAAATACTTCAGTACTTGCACAAGGGCCAACAGGCACAAATTTAAACACAGCAAGTTCCATATGAATATGGGGAAAACTTGTTTTCTTCAAGAGTGACAGAGCACTGGAATAGGCTGCCTGGAAAAGTTGTGGAGACTCCTCCTCTGGAGATATGCAACACCTACCTATGTGATCCTGTGCAAGCTGCTCTGGGTGGACCTGCCTTAGCAGGAGGGATGCACTCAATGCTCTCCAGAGGTCCCTTCCACTCTCAAACATTCTGTGACTCTGTATCATTCTGTGATTCTGAATTGTACACATACCCCTTTTCCTTCACTCCATGCATCTCTCATTCTTGGAGCTTGTCTCACCCAGCTTCCATCTTGACTTTTCTTCTCCTGCTGTCATGTTGTCCCTGCTGGTTTTCATCAAACATGTTCCTTTTTTCCTTTGTTTTTTAGGCGACTAAATCTGTCTCTCTGCTCATGCAACCAAACTTTTTGAACATTTTGTTGATTTACAGGGGCCACCTCAGGTCACTACCACTTATGCCTATAAAAACATTTCTCTTTCTTGCACCCCATTTTGAGTGTAGGTCTCCACACACCTCCCGAGGGCCACCGGAGCGTGTGGAGAGGTCCAAACTGACAGAAGAAGTCCCAGAAAAGCACTCACTCTTAGGTTCAAGTCTCTAGCAAATACCTCACTGTATTTCTGAAGTTTAGTTTTTACATGGAATTTATAATAACAGGAAAGAGAAATATACAGACTTTCAGTACTTGGAATGGCAATATGTCATGTGGCTAGGAAAGGTATGTCTGGGAGTATCATATAGCTGTTACTCAGCCTAGAGACAGAGGAGCTTTGTGTGGTGTGCTGAGGCTTCTTGAGCAAGTCAGACCAAAATACAAACACGTGGCTGGGGCTGTTCTGGCTTAGACTGACACAGACAAGTTTCACACCCAAAAATAAGCAGTTATTTGTTATTATGACAACAAAAATTTGTAAAGGTGAAAAATTAAGTCCTGGTATTAGACCCATCTGACTCCATTTTTACAAGAGGGCAACCTCTCTCTCACTGCAATCCTCATTCAGGCAAGGGCCAGAACAGTTTCGTTTCAAAGCAACTAAAGAGGAGACTTATGGATCATGCTCTGGCAAGCAGAGGACAGCTGGTCTTTCTGGAGACTTCACAAGGGAAAAGCTTGCTTCTTTGTCTTGAAAATCAGCCATTCTGAATCACTCCAAAAAATTCCATATTTTATTAGCTTTCTAGTCATAAATAATTAGATTAAAAAGTTGCAACCACTCAGATTTCCAGCAGTAGGATAAGAATAAAAATATTTTGAAAAATATTTTTAAAAAGTGTTTCTTAGAGTTTTTTAATACCCTGGGTTCCAATGTTCTAAAGGATTAAAAAGGGAAGTGGAATTCTTCTCATTGAAACTATAAGTTGTGTAGGGTCCATTTAAAGTAGGATACTCTAGGGCTTTTTCACACATAAAAAAACCAAGCACAATCTATAGGGGTGGGAGAGAAGTGGTTGTTGAATACCTGCATGTTTAATACAGGACATTCAATACTGTCATTGAAAGGGAAAGATCTCAATCACAAAGATTAATATAGGACATCCTGTAAGTTGCCTCCAGTAGGAGTTTTCAAAGCTTACTTGGCAATAGTGTGCTTATTTGGTGAAATTTATGGTCAGAAAACAGCACTCTAGAGAAAGGAAATAGGCCAGTTTCTTCTTTCCATGCAGTACAGAAGAACCCCACAAGTCATCAGTGGCATAGGTCCCTTTGATGTATGTTTAGGCAAAATCAGTTGCAATTGGATATATGGGCAGCATATAATACATATTTCTGGCAGCAGAAAACAGGGAGTCTTAACAGAAATTACATGTACATTAAAGAATTTGAGAAAGAGATTTTCATGATGATGAGAATGGATTCCATACAATAACCAGTAACAGTCACTTCATGCTGCACATGATGAAGCTAAAGCAAAAAAATGTGTGCCACACACAGTGAAACTGGATATTCCACAAAAAGCCTCCAAGTGAATTTATACTAGAAGCTTAATTTTGTTACTGGCATACTACTGACTACATTACACTGTAAGACTCTATAGTGATTTGTAGTAATTTACTAGTAGTAAATTTAGTAGTAGTAGTAGTTTACTAGATTTGTAATAATTTATAGTGTGTTGTAATGTAGGTTAACTACTTACAAATGGCAAAGCTACTGCAGAAGTGAAGCTCAGTGAGTGCAAAATTTGGCTTTTGGAAACAGTGTTCAAGAGTTCTCTGAATTCAGGTTCTACTCAAGCACAACCATTTACCAAACCATCTGTTAATCAACCAGAACAGTTTATGCAACAACATTTACTGAGCACAGCAGCCGAGATAAACAACCCCTATTTCCATTCCCTCAGGAAATTCATGGTTTCTATACATTGTAAATGTCTACACAGTTCTCAGTTTATAAAAGGTATTTTCTTTTGCTTCTTTTTAGTGCAGGGAGTTACCTCACCACTCATTCTAGGCTTTCAGAGATATCTGCTCAAACTCAGGATGTGTTATGGCTCCTGTTATTATACCAAATTATTCCTCCCTTCACCAAAAAGAAATAAATGCCTTCATTAAGTCCATTTTCTGAGAAAAACTACTTACCCTGGAGGAGTTTCAAGTAGGTTCTATGGGGCACGCAACTATGGTAAACAGTAAAATGTAAACAAAAATACATAAATAAAAAAAAAATCCACCAAGACCTGGTTGATTTGAAATATTAGGGAGATCAGATTTTGTTTCTTGTCCAGAAATCCTCTGTTTTAGTCAACTTTTGCAACAATTACATTCTTTCAAAATTCATCCTCTCTTGCATTGCTGCAGAACCACCAAATTGGCTCAAATATAATAGTGACCTTGTGAGAATAGACTTGAAAAGAAATTAGCCCATAATTTCTCACTAATTTGATAGTGGCAAACCAGAAATGTTACCTATAACTACTGCTTAATGTAAGATCAAAGGTCTCTGAACAAGGACCTGGGAAGTCAGTGTTCTGATATTTTGTGCATAACCACTTGGTATTCTTTATCTGGAAATGGTGTACAAATTGTTTTGTCTAAGACATACTCCACTTTTGTTATTATTGTATTATTTCCCTTTATTAGCATGTTGCTAATAAATTATCCTCTAGCCTATTTTTTCTTGAATAACCTCAAGATATCTTTAAATCACACAAACACACATTCCACTGAGAATGTAATCCATTTCTTATCTGTAAATGCATCTAATAAATTTGTTATGTAGAAAAAATGTCACAACACAAGAAAAACCCTTTAAACCTTTTTAGCCTAATTCTTCTGCGAAAATGGTTCTCATAGCTGTTTCAGTTTCTTCCAGACCCAAAGTTCCAGAGAGTCTCCCATTTATGTAAAATCATAACTATTTCAGAACTGACTCCCACTCAGGTCCCAAAGCAGCTCTAATTCTGACTATGGTGATGTAACATTTTTAAGGGCTTAAGCAAGTACTGCTGGTTCACAGAGGGGTTGCAAACCCCAATGTCACTGGCTGTTCCTGTCTCCCATGTTTAGAACAGCAGCCTCCAATTACAGCTTCTGAGAAAAACTCAAAAATTCTCACTGGAAGACGAAATTGAAGCTTTTTGAGCCAAAGATCTCTATCTTTTGGCTCCACAACACAAAAAAAAAAAAATTCTTTTTTTTACCACTTCTTTTAAATTTTGTATACATATGTATCCACAGACAAGTAAGCAACATTTGTTCTTAGTCTGTAGCCAACCCTGATAAAAAAAAAAGTAAAAAATAATAAGCACACAGGCTACAAAAACCTTTTTAATCTACTACACTGACAAATCTTACATACTGTGTAAATTTTTAGAAATACTTATTTAGGGAACCTGAAGCACAGGTTGCAGAGCTGTCTGCAGAGATGTATTTTGTTTTCATAGTAAGATTCGAGTGTTCAACATTTTTTTTTGAAGCATTGCCAAAAAGGAATTAGTGGCAAGAGCCAAACTTTCCCATTCAAAAGGCATCTATTGACTGTTGAAACAAGGGGCCTGAGAGTCAGAACGCAATTTGTCATCCCAGAGTATTCTGAAACAGGTGGAAGACAACCTGAATAGCATCTGTCATCAGTCCAGCCCAACTCCCTAACTACTGCTCACAAAAGGAAGCACTTAGGAAGATAAGGGCATTAACCTAAGAAGGTAGGGACATTAACTAGACATTTTGTGTAAGATGAAAAGTCTGTCTAGTTCTGTCTCTTTCAAAGTTCTGTAGCAGAAAATAATGGAAATCATTAAGAAAAACAAAGAATGTATTGCACAATATACATAATTCTCACCTTTCAATTAAAAAAAAATTAAAACCTAAAATATTTTAAAGTTATTTCTACAGAAAGGTCTGCTGATAAATCTTTTGGTCTGCACAAGTTCAAGGACTAAATTAATTGCTGCTACCAGGAAAAATACTAACAAATTTCAAAGAAAGGAAAACTAACCTGTTTCAGATTTACTAACACTCTTAATTAGTATCCAAGCATGAACACTGAATTCTTTTCAGCAGGATATAGTATAGATTTTCCAAGGTCTGGATCAGAATTCCCATCTATAAATATTAAATTAATGAGACTAATTTTTTGTCATAACTACATCATTGCAACTCTGCTGTAACTACAATGCACACACAGCAAGATACTATCATTTTTGTTTACACTAGCTAGTCTCACTTACAGAAAAGAGTGACTAGAGCTACTCAGCTACAGCTAAGATCTGGCTTCATTACTAGTGCATTTCCTGACACCTGCTCCCCACAGCTTCAGCTAGCACTAGTCACTTATGAAGAAATCTACCAAAGTCAAAACAAGAAGTTTTCTGTCATATTGGGTTTCATGATCTCAACAGAGAGAAGAATCCCTGATTTGGGATTCTATTGCATTCTCTCAGATGGTAAACCAATAAAATCTGAATGTCTCCACAACCTGTGGAGTATCTTCTCAGAACCCCAGTACTTTTGTTAGATCTTTATCAGCTAGAAGTGAAACAAGGTCTGAGACACTCCTCCATGACAATTCTACAAAATCTTAGTAACTTTATCTGTTTCAATTCACTATGTGACAATAAGTACTTACTCCATGCTCCCAAATATAAGTGCAATGATTTCACTTGTTGAAGTGTTTTCTTTTCTTGTGAACAAAAACCTGTCATTGTTTGTCTGTCTTTCTCAGTCAGCTTCAGTTTGGACATTTTAAAAGACAATAAGTTAATGCAATCTATTGGCCAAAGTCCTATAAATCTTAGTAAAATACAATTGCCCATTTTTCACAAGTATATTTCAAGGAAATGAACCATAAACAGAATAGTAAATGTAGCTGAGACAATGAGTGATCTGCCTGAAGAATGCTTACTCTTGCAGGTAACTTGAAATGAGAAACATTACTGGAGATAATAATGAATGCAGTTTTTATCAGTTACTCTATAAGAGAAATAACTTTCCCGTATTTTTCACTCTTTATTTTACTCTTCAATTATTCTCATGTCTCCAAGTACCTTTTAAATAATATCACTTGCAAAGCCGGCCAAAAAGTGGCTCTTGGCTCCAAAGAACTCTGAAGAATTTATAAGCTGTTTTTCCTCCTATCCTTGGAGCTACTCCCAGTAGAAGCCAAATCCATAAATCTGCAACTCAACACCAGGAATGACAAGTTAATCTTATCAGTGTTGTCAAGGTCTAATCCAATGACCTTAGGCATAGGACATCTGACAGATGGTGAACCACAATAGCGAATTCTATTTCAACTTCAATGAAAGCCCTTTTAGATTATTGTTTTCTTATGTATTGTTACACTGAAATATAGTTCCAAAGACACAGTGAGAACTTTCAGTCCAGACTAAAATTCAAGTCCTTACAAAGCCCCTGGTAAGCATCATAGTTCAACCAAGTAGGTGGTAGGCAAGTCTTCAAAGATGCAGGGATTTGTTTCAGATAATCAGTATCCAAAAGCTGAGATGCTGAAGTAATCTGAAAACGTGCTCTCTAAATATCTCAGTTCTAGACACCTTTTTGGCAATTTCTTCTACTGAGTCTAAGGACTATCTAGGAGCCACATTTCATGTAATATATCAGTCCCTCTGCTTCTGGACAAAAACAGGAGATGGTATAGCTAAATTCATTACGAAAGTCTAAAAACAAACTGCCAAATACTTGCAAACCTTGCTGAATTGAATGTCCAAGACACTTCAATCCAGTTGGCCAATCTTGATTAAAATGATTCATATATTTCTACCAAAAACAAAGAAGGCAAATAGGTTCTCAGTAGCATTATGAGGATGAATGCTTGGTGTCTTGCACATACTCTCAGACATACTGCTCCATATTTCATGTCAAGTATGATGAAAACCTCAGATCAATCACTGTGAAAGCAAAACAATACTTCCTTCTTTCCATGGTGCTGTCTGGAAGAGACTATGAAATGATTTTCAGGTTTATCATGTGAAATCCGGGACCTCCTCAAATTAAAATCTTATCTCCTGCTGACTTTACAGAGCCAACACTTAATCTATGAAGAGCTGAGAAAGAGCTGAAGCACCTGAGAGGAGGAAGGAGCCAAGCTCTCAGCCTGCCTAGCAGGTGTCTACCACACGTCCTAAGTGCGTCTATGGGTCTTTGCTGCTCACTGAAAAAAAAAAAAAAAAAAGAAGTGGCAGCGGTAGTGGCAGTCTTACCTCTCACGAAAGTTAATACAGGAAAATGTTAGCTCTGTCAAGAATCACGGTCCTGATCATGATGAGAAATGTGGCTTGCCTAATCATACAGCAGAGGAGAATCCTTCCATAGCAGCTGCATTTCATGAAAGAAAAAATTCAATTACTTGGTAATCATGTCTTGTTGCATATACATCAAGAGTAGCTCTGTATGGCTGTGGCTAAGAATATATTACACTGACACTGCCTTGTTCTCTTGTCTATTGCAAAGTGAATCTTCTTTTCCAATGCCTCCCTAGATGCCATTAATGTTAAAGAAGACACAATCTAGTTTTGAGTTATTTCAGTGAAAAACGTAATTGAATTTAAAAGCACAGAACTTTCTTATTTTTGAATAACAGAATCAGAGAACGGTTTGGGTTGAAAGGACCTTTACAGATCATCTAGCCAACCCCACTGCTATGGGCATAATCATGGATGCTGTCCTCCCATTATCTTTTCTTTTTCTTTTTTTTTTAATATATTACTCTACATACTCTTGAAAGTAAACAACTGTAAATTCAATTGCAAATTCTAAGGGTGAGGGTGTAAACTTTAGACACTAGTTACAATGGACAAAGGAAACATTCCAGCAAAGTATGTCACTTGCTCAGAATATTTGCAGAATTATTTTGGAAAACAGAGAAAAGTTTCATTTATTTTCATGTCTTGATACATGATTGTGTAACAATATCTAGTTTGTAGAATGCTATTTATAAAAGTTTAAATAGGTAGACATAATTTAGATGTATTACAGAAGACATCTAACAGAAAGAGCAATAGACTTAAAATGTATCTGTTTATCCTATTCCAGTTACATTGACTTAATAAGAAAGTTTGGAGTACATTGAAATCCCCCAGGGTTCTCAATTCACTGACCTTAGCATTGTAACTTGCCCAGAGTGCATTTGTATATCCAGGGAAAAATCACTGAGAATAGAAGACTATTTCTTCCCAACAGAGAACATCTCTGCCTATACTAGATTTAAAGTGAAGGAATTAATTTTGGTATTTCCAGCATCAGCAAGCAATTGCCGTCTAAATACTAGTTTCCTCTTACCACAGCTTCTCATATCTAACTATTAGAGGAAGAAACATAAAGGTAGCATTTACATATGTCAGTCCTTTATAGGAACTGGAACTTGGACAGTTTAAAGCAATATGGCTATTTGAGTGCAAAATTGTATCTCATTTACAAGAAAAAAAGTCAGGAAAAGAGCAATGATTTTTAAAAGGAGGAGGTGAATAGAAAGGTGCAATGGTAATGGATTAATTACCTCTGAGCTGAGAGACAGGCTACGTGCTCAGGAAAACAGGAGCAATAAGTTCAGCAGAAAAAGTAGCATGTAGGAGAGAACTGAAAAAAAAAAAGTGTTTCAAAAAAAGTCTTGCTGCATTAATCTGTCCTGCCAGAGCAGTCTCCTATGATTCAGAGATCAGTGTGTAAGAGCCCCTTTCTAGGACAGGTTGCTGAGATGTTATGTTTAGCCAGTGCCTACCTAAACTTCTGAAGTTATACTGCAACCTAACAACAAAAGGTATCATTGCACATATTTTTAGCATCTTTTTTTTTCCATATAAAAGAAACAAAAATTTCAGTTGTAAATAAATAACTCTTAATAAAAGCTTAGTTATTAATGACTCATCAGGCATCTGCATTGATGAAAAAGCCATGATAGGGGCAGCCAGAATCTTTGAACTTCAAGTTCATGAGCCGCTCTACCCACATCTTATTCTTTTACATTATCATACTGTGTGGGGAGTGACAGAAAGATGCATATCTGTGTCCTGTTGCAATGCTAAGTAGCCACCAAAAAATCACTTTTGTTTAATCCTAGGCAATAAGTTTAGTATCAGATTTGGAAAAATAATCTTGTCCCTAAATTTAGCCCATCTCTTTCTCTGCTTTTCTGCAGCACTTCAGCTTCTCCAGTTGAGCCAAGCCATCTCTAGTTCTGAATGAGTAGATAAGCAGCTGTCATATTTCCTTCTGCCATTCACAAGGAACAGGTGCATCCAGAATTGAAGCAGAATATAAGTGCCAGATTTTATCTTCCCTTTGGGTACATAGTCATACTAAAAGTGCCACACACTGCTACTGTGTTTATTACAGTAATATCTTGATACATCAAGAGGAGCCCTTCATTGGGCTAAGCCAAACTTCCCATTTGCTACATGTGAATGTAGTCAGAATTTTATCAACCCTACTTTTATTGTGATCCCTTGATGCAGCGCTATTAGCAGGAGTTAATAAGTAATGGAAAACTATCATGACCATTAAAGTATGCAGAGAAATAGTAGCCAATTCATGCTTCTACATATGCCAGAAACCAGAATACACATTTTTTCCAGTTCACAAACACTTGAGAAAGGAATTTTGGCCCTGGCATTCTTGGGAAAAAATCAAATGCCTGAAGGACACTTAGTTCCAGCAATGGCGAAGGTTTTTTTTCTTGGTTTCAGAAGGCAAACCAGGCAAAGATACTGAAATTTTTTAAGTAAAAAAAATCAACACATTTTATTAATGTTTGGAAAAACACACAAATTTCAGGTAACTTATTTTCAGCCAAATACTGAAGCCATTTTTCTAAACTTGCTCAGGGAAAGTTATTGAAGTCAATAGGAGTTTTGCTCAGTGAGGACTGCAGGATTTGTTTCTAAGAGCCATGAAAATAATGTGTTTATTACTGAAGCTGTAGCAAAATAAGCAGTCATTACGAATCATCCAAAATAACAGTTTCCTTTAAAGACTACACATTCAGGCTGTTTATTCCATCAGATCATTGTGGACTTGAACAGAGTGGTCTTTGGCAGACATTTGGATAACCTACAAGAAGTATATGGGCATCTTAGAAAAAGGAGAGGCAAGGAATGAACTTCTCATTTGAGGTTAAGACCTGTGCTGTGGTAAATGTGAGGGGATATTAAGGACAGTGGGAAGTTTCTGCCAGGATGCAGGCAGAGTGGATTTCTGGAAGGAAACATGTTTTCACCAAAAGAAAAGGGAAAAAATAAACAAGGTGGAAAAAGAAGCCAACACTTTCCACTGAAAGAAAAAAAAAAAACTATTAAAGGGAAAGAGGTAAAAGAAGAGCTGCTTTGCAGACTTGTCACTTCCTATTGCCCTTTTTGTTTGATGGACTCAAAATCATGGATTTACATTTTATTTCTGTATTTAAAGGTTATATTAATTTGCACTTCTTTATTCATGTGCTTGCTTTTAAATTCTGCTTGCTTTCATATTTCCATTGCCTTTCCTCCTACTAAAATAGCATGTAAGGATGTGGATTTCATATAGAAGAGATCTTAAAACACTTCTTTCACTTTACAGCCCTCTCAAGACACTCAAGATAAAGGCAAGTTTTAGAAGAAAACCGTATTCTAGCAAATAGTCTACTTTGTCTGACATCTGGCAGTTTAAATATGCATTTGAGGAAAGGACTGAAACTCCCATTCTTTGACAATATGCCCAGAGGAAAATGCATTTTCTAATATTTGTTTATTTACCAAAGTTGTTCTTTCCTCTGATTCATTCCTTACACAGGCATGTGTTAACTTTTCCTCTTTATTTGCTGAGTACCTGATTTATGACTGGGGCTGCTAGACTTCATCACCATACAGTACAGATAGCCTGGCAATAATTTTGCCTGTTTCTTGTGTCTCCTACATCCCTTGTTTAGGAAAGCATCAAAATTCTGGCCCACATGTATTCTATTATAAACAGGAAAAATTAAAAAACATTCCTCTGCCAATGCCATTTAAAATAAATATGAAAATAAAAAAAATGAAAAAAACCAACTTATAGATGTCAAATAAGCTACCAAAATTTAAAAAATAAATACACAAAGTATATATTTTTTCATAGACTCAGCACTTGAGAATCATAGAATCATGGAATTTTCTGAGTTGGAAGGGACCCACAATGATTATCAAGTCCAACCCTTGAACTGTCATGTTATTTTTAAAATATTATTTAAAGCACCATTTGTTTCTTCCATAACCTAAGAGCAATCACATTTTAAATTATAAATTCAGCAAATGTGTCTGCACCATATTTTCATGAAGAAATATTCATCAAATTTCATATGCAGAGTCTATCAACTTATTTTCAATCACTGACAAGAAAATGAAACATCCGGCATTCCTAGGAGATTTAATCTGGGCAAGTATTTCTAGAGCTGAGACAAGTGCAGAAGTCAGAACACTGAACACAAAGCCCCTCTGCTTGAGGACCCATCTGCCCTTTAAGTAGTATATTAACAGGGTGCATGCTCATTGAAGCAACCCTGAGATAGAAGGTATATCAAAATATGAAACACCAGATTTCAGACACTTAGTACTATCAAAGTAGTGAGTTTAGGTTACATAGTCCTTTGCTGACTAATTAGTGTCATAATTTCAGTGTGTTTTTAAGATATACAGTGTGTTTCTTTGGAAGCCCCACTCAGAAATACATTGGTTTAGGAATTTTTTCCTATCTGAGCTATAATATCAGTCAGAGGGAAGCATAGAAAAAAGTTCTTCTATTTAGTTAATCACCGGGCATTTGGCTAAACCCAAAGTACCAGTGTAGCTACACAAGATTTGTGGCAACTGTGTTTATTATGGGGATATGGCCTTGTACCAGTCTGTGTGCACGTATCAAGGTGCTACACAACTGCACCTTGAGCATTATCTCACATGGACTTACAAGGCTCAGCTTTGAAACAAAAATTCGTGTCCTGGAAAGAATTGCTATTTTCCAGTAGAGGCAGATTTCAGTGATGAGTACTATAGCTGGTTCAGAAAAGGGATATAGGTCATCAGACAGACACTGACTCTGGTAGCTTCCTAAAAGAAGCTCTCAGGGCAGTTATATCCTGTCTAGAATTCCCTACAGTTTATCCACATCAAGAAAAATAGTATAATTTCAAGGTGGTGAATTTTTTTTTTCTGTCCTTACAACAACTTTGTTTTTAACAACTATTTTATCATGAC
Organism: Cettia cetti; assembly: GCA_013401135.1. NCBI lineage: Eukaryota > Metazoa > Chordata > Aves > Passeriformes > Sylviidae > Cettia > Cettia cetti. The sequence continues at coordinate 58,913 of VZUI01095047.1, forward strand.
CAGTGGGAAGCATTCTCAAGCCAAATGTGGGTCTTGAGCAATTATAAATATTTGTTTCTTAGATGCAGGATGTAAATCAGACAGTCCTTACACAAAAAAGTCCAATTGTTCTGCGACTGCAACATTCATCTGACACTGAAGTGTTCTGTTCTTGCATCAAATCAGGCAAACAAGGACTCCACTTCTATTTTCCACTTCCTAGTATTGTCTATTGACTTATTGACTGTTCAAGTATGACATGTCACTCCATGGAGCACTTACTCCTTCACTGAATTTCCTTCCCTCAAAATATACCAAAGTCCAAATAAAAGGACAACTGCAATTCCTTGCCTCATCAAGAGTAGAAAGATTTTTTAAAAACCTCAGCAGGTACCATTACATAGAACATTTCCCAAGCAGCTCTTTTCAGAGGACAATAACAGCCTTGAAAAAGACTTAGCTTAAAACAGAGTGAATAGAAAATGTTGGTCAGATGAATCAGTTTCTCCACAGTGCCACTATCAGCTCCTCAATGTAAAATGAATACAAGTGGACTCTGGAGAGAAGTCAGATCTGCCACAAAATGCAGGACGCTGAGTCAAGTAGTATCAATCTCACAACTATAGCTTGTTTACTGGGGGAGATTGAGAACTGAGCACAAATATAAATTTCTTTCCAAAAGTGCAACACCCAAATAACTAAAAAGTAAAAATAAAATAATAATAATAAAAAAAAAAGAAGTCCCTTTCTGGCCTTCACACTCCAGGCTTGCTCCAAGGAGCTGAGAAGAAGGAGAGAATTCTCTCCTGGTCCTTCTCTGTTGACAGCTTTCTAACATCTTTTTTATAGGTATAAGTTTTTCCATCTGGAAAAATCACCACTGCATAAATGCTGTTGGGCAGAAAAAGTTAAGGCAAAAGTTTTACAGTTTTATTCCTGCTGTGCATTGTCATTATTACAGTTTCAAATAATAGATTCAAATTATTCACAAAATTATTTCTTATATAATAATCATGAAAATGTGGATTGATTTTGAGCCAATCCTGGGGAATAACAGCCAATCATTATTAAACGCTATCTGTATTCCCTGAAGACTACTGGGTGTGTAGATCACTGGATTCTTTGACTGAATAAATGCAAGATTATATTAAGTGTATTAAACAGTCATAATTTCAAATTAGTGAAGATTGGCTTTAAATTTACTTTAGTTGAAAAATTACTGGTGATATTTCAAGTAGCAGAAGTTCCAATGCAAAGGGAGCACAAAACTTTAATTTGAAATGTAAGTTAGACAACTATGATATCACTCAGTTACTTCTAGAATCAGAGTTGAGCTACAGCGTCCAAATTCAGATGAGGATTTCTAAGTCCAGATTCTGATAATTTTAAATCAAGCATTTTGGGCATGGTCTATTTTAAAGATTTGGGTCAGTCATTATATAATGATCTGAATGAGGGCTTTTAAATGCTTTCACCAACACCCCCCCCCCCCAAAAAAAAAAAAAAAAAAAAAAAAAAACACCACAAGAAAGCCCTACATTTTTGGGGCCCAGATGTTTTGATTTTGCTTTCATTTTAAATGAAATCATTACTTGTTTGCATAAGGTCTTGTGTTCACTTCCTTTAGCATTACAATGTAATATCCACTGGTACCACTATACTGATAAAAACCTTCCCTGCCTAATCCTGTTTAAATGATGGACACTGACTTGGACACCATTTCCTTAAGGAATGTGAACCAATTTCCAATCATGAAATCCCATGGCAGCTTTTCAACATAATTCCAAAGAGGTAAATAAATCCCAATCAATTATCACTTCAATTCTGCACCTTTAATGCTTTGTGTTGCCTGTCTGACCTGTAACCAGAATAAAAGTTCTGGAAGCCATTAAGAGAGTAACTATGCAGCAAAGGCACAGAGCATTACTGAGATTTAAGGGCAACTTCTGCCTGCTACTTAGTTGGCTCTCTGGGGATGAGATGGCCAACATGAAGAATGTTCAGCATCACCACTGTCTATTTTGATTTGAGGACATAAAGGCTGTACAATGAGACACCCTCTCCTAACCACTGTTGGGATATATTTATTTACAACTGGAATGATAATTACATGGATGGTTCTTTTAAGATGAAGTATGATTCCTCCTTTTCACTTTAAAGTAAGGGTGATCATACTAAATCTGTTATTACAAGTGGTGTTTTCTTTTTCGTGATCCTATATAAGACTGCCAGCCTGCCAGCTCAGCAAAGATATCAACAAGCACTTGTTTTGTTGACCAGATAAATGCAAGTGCATTTCAGTTAAAAAACTTCAGTATTTCAAATACATACTTTTCAAGCAAAAGAATACACTATTCCAAAGGAAGGAATACTGCTTGAATGAGTTCTCAAACATCGTCCTCAACTTCAGAGGATGCTGGAACTGTGTCAGAGGAAATGTCCACTGTGGCAGTGTCCAGTCAAACCTGTAGTCCTATTCTGCAGGGATGGAGCATGTGACTTTCTATAAAGTAGCTTTTAAGAAAGTATTCTACAATTTACAACATACTCTCAGTGCTATAGTCCTAGATGTACTCTAGAAACCTACTGGTCTCAGTAGAAAAAGTAAGGTTTATTTGTATCTCTAGACGTTTATAGAAACATTAAAAAAAAAAACAAAACCAAAGTTTTTCTAATGATTTTAGAGAATGCTTTTGCCATAAATTCAAATTAAAAAAACATATCTATATAGAAAAAACCAAAAACATCTAAATAAGAAAAGTTCAAATATGTGATATCTGGTAGAGGCTTGGTTGGAAGACTTACCTTTACTATCTGGCTTTCCAACATTATTTTCATGCACAAACCCCAGATCTATTAATATAAACCAGGAATTACTTCCATGTGTTTCCATTCTCTCTTCTCATGTTTAATAAATCTCCTGTTTCAAGAGATGCAAATTCCTTGTTTCCCCTTTCCTTATTTTTCACTTTCCCTTTCCTTTCTCACCTTTTCATCCTTTTTTCCCTTTCATCCCTCATTCTTTTTAACTTTCCTTTTATCATCTACTACTTATTTTCTTCTTCTCGCTTTCTTCCATGCTATGCCCTTTTTTTCTCTCGTCCAATTAATAAAAATACTATGCAAGGGCATATGTATAAACTAAAAATTAAAAAGTTTCATTAAAAGATTATTTCTGGAGGGTTCATCCTTTTAGAATTTTTTCTTTAGAATACATTGTTGCTGTTCACCATGATTTAAGAAAACTGAGAAATAAAACTAGAAAATTTGTATTAGCAAAATATAGAGCTATGAAGGTTCGAATTAACATCCAAACAAACATGCACACTAAATAAAGCCTTACATAACTCCAAGTTCACTATAAATATTTGCACACTCTTCCTGGGGAATAAATAAAGGTTGTCATTCTGCAGTGATGAATCTCTATGTTTCTTCAAATTTGGGTCTTGAAGATTATTGTGTTTTCTTATAAGATTTTCTTTTGCTTTATGCCTTGTAGATGTTACACCAGACATCACAGGGAAACCTTGAAGTCAGTTGCTTGAGCATACAAGGCAAAATCAAAAGCTCAGCTACTGCAAAAAACCCTCTTCAGAACTCACAGATTTGATACAGAAAAACAGACAAGAAATAAAGTAAAACTCCTTGTAGTACATTTCTGTGTAAGTGCATAAACTAATCGTAATGTAGAATTCACTTGAAATAATCATTCTGGGTAAGTAGACAATAGAGACAGACACTAGATTTTGCAAATCCCCAGTTGCATTTGTTTTAGCTTGAGAGGCCATTTGCATGCAAGCAGTCCTCTGGGTCCTAAGTCCATCTTAACATGAAAACATCACACAGCTCTATTTTTAAACGAGGCATTTCCATTCCTTTGTATGACTAAAAATTCTGAAATCTGAGAAGAAAACAAACCAGCAGTTAGTTACGGTGTGAGAGACTCACTGTTATTTAAATGCTTAAATAGCGTCCTGTGGTGCTGCTGGTCAGTGGCATCTGGCTGGCACCCTGCTCTGAACCAAGGGCACCTCTGAGAGGGGAAGCACTGTAAGGAGGCACCACATGAAAAGAACAAATGTTAAATGAAGACATAAAATTTCAGTTTCATCTTCCAAGTAAAAAGGGATATGTCTGTAGAAGAAAATGGCTCATTTGTAAACTCTATAAACCACATGGCTGCTCAGGGGTGAATATAGTCACATTCTGGTCCATACCATAAGAAATGCAAGAGCAAGCTGACTTAACTGCTCACTTAAAAGAAAGACATAACATTTAATGTAAAATTGAGATATTGCATGAGATGGCTTCATATTCTAGGACTCTCTAAAATATGCGTGGTGCTATTCCTCCCTAAAACTTACCTGTCAGTTTTCTTAAGCATTTTCTCCACAAACCTGATATTTAGATTTTACAACAAAACCAAAAAAAATCCTCTGAAATAGCTAGATAATATTCTAAGAATACAAAACTCTTCACCTTAGGGACATGAAGGAGCTCTCTTTTGTCTGCTGGTCAGATTGAAACTTCAGGACGTGTATTATCACTACATCTCTCCTTTAAGGCTCCAGTAATCAATTCAATTTTGTGTCAGAGGAATATTTAGAGATTTTATACAATGCTTGACAGAAGTAACATAACACAATAAACCAATGTATGAGGAAAAAAAAATAGATCCTTTAATTAATAAATAACAGGAAAGCAGCCATGTAAAAATGTATTGCTAACAAAGGCCACTTCCATATAGGATCACTCTTTATACATCTCGGGGGAAAATAAGAAATATGTGTTTAGAAATTACATATTTAGAAACTGTCATGGAAACAAACTCACTGTAAAAGAAACATCCCACAAAACCCTCTGAACTTTGTGACTAAAAATGAAAACCAGCTAAAGGATTTTATCCATAAACACAAATTTTCTCATGTTTTTGCCGTGTGCAAGTCTGAAGATCAGTCCTCTTATACCAGCCTAAACAAAAGGAGTCAGAGGGAGGCATCAAGCCACTTACCTCTCTGCTTCACTGCTTGAGGCCACACCTCTGCCTGGCCAGCTTTTCCATACAAATTTTAACATCTTGAAGGCTGCTCTAATTCATACCAGTTGGTGAGGTTCCAAAGGAGCTGCCTTTGTGGCCATAGCTGATGGGGATCAGAAAAGCATCAGTCATGGCTCCAAGCTGACACTGGCACCAAGACAGAACACAGCTTTTCCTGGCTCTTTGTTAGAAAGCATCCCACCCACAATTTTAGAAAAATACCAGGTATCAGAGGGGTGAAAGGTATTCCTGATGGCAATATTTCTGGAGTTTTCTGTTTTAGCTTGTTTATAAGCCTACACAAGCATTTACAGTCTACATTAAACACGTACATTAACATGCAGATAGATAAAATGTACACTATTAGAAAGAAAAGGGCTGGAACCTGAGACGGGAGAAAGAAAGTCTAAAAATATTTTTGTGTTTTTCTTTCACAATGTGCAATATTGAAATTTCAGTTTGCTATTTTTTTTACTTTATTTCTCATCATCTATCTGTGTTCTATGAAAGCAATGTCTGTGTACCATTAAATAGATCTTCCTTTTTCCACAGAGATGTAAATATAAGATATAATTATAGGATTTCTTCTGTTGAAAACAGTCATACTTTACACCTTTTTTACTCATGCCCACTAGGTAGTGATTTTCTCTCTTACCCATGGATTACTCTCTTTCAAATCCATCATTCCCAACTACTCATTTGGTGGAGCACAGAAAGCTTTTTCAATCACTCCTTTTTGCTGACCATGCAATGAGGTTGTGGAACTCAGCCTTGTCATCACAAGAGATTTGTTTTGGTACAGTTTTATTGTAAATTTGAAATAATGCAGTTATGACCTTAAATGCAGACGTTTTGCTTTCAATACCACAAAACTTTTTTTGAAGTTTGTTTGCATCACATGGGAAGAGCTCTAAGTAAAAGTAAGCAAATTCTTCTTCTCTAATAAAAGTGTTCATGTAGGAGATTATATCCATCCAACATTTCAAATTATTTGTCTCCTGTCCAGACAAAGTCCTAGACATGTTCCATGCACTTATAGAAGCAGCATCCACATGACAGATATCCATGATGCTTTAATTGGTTCAGATAACATGGTTTTCCTTTAAATAGCATGCCTCTATTTTTTTGTCAGTCTTTAAAAGGAAATATAACCTTTTAGATGAAATATTACTATAAGTCATTGAGTGGCTAAGAACCCTTCAAAAACTTGTTATAAAAATTTATTTAGTAAATGATTTCTCATATTGTGTTTCCCTCATGTATGGCATGTTCTTTGTATTTTCAGTCATCTAAGGGACAATGGCATCACATGCCGTGGTACTCAGTTAACAGTCCAAAGAGCCACTTCTGCAAAAACTGCACAGACAGGTACTTGGAGAGGAGATTCACATAGTAGAAAAGTAAAGAAAAGCTTTCTAGGGGAAAATTCAGGTTAGAAAAATCAGATTTTTCCCATTCAAGAGGGAATGAAACTGTCTGTCCAAAAAGTGCAAATGAATTTTTTCATCTGAAAAAATTGATTTCCCTGGGATTTCAGTAACAGAATTATAACTCAGTCACAGAGTCCTATTGTGAGGGACAGATTATTTACATGTACATTGAGGAGTTTTGATTAAAAATACCTAAAGTAACTAATTAGATGTGCAAGCATTTGCACTATTTTTCTGTTTCATCTAATCCTTGTGCTCTGAAAACTCAATTTTCTGCTGCTATTCCAATCTATAAAAGGTAGGGGTGAACAGTGTTAGTTCAGAAGTTCAAAAACGCTCATATTTCTTTTTAGAGGAAAATTTCAGGAAATAAAAGTTAAAAGACTACTAGAAATGTACTTTTAAGTCCAGGAAAAGGTGGGTAGCTGCTGTTGACATGAATGCTAAGCAAGCAAGTACCCATCATTTTTAAGTGTTCAAGTGAGAGTACAGACCAATAGGTTTACATAACATGAAACAACTAGTCAGTTAAATTTTTTTGCTTATCAGACGACCACAGGATCGAAAGCTTAACTGAAATCCATAAATACTAAATCAATTGGCTTCCCTTGATCAGCTAGGTGGTTTACCCTGTCATAAAAGAAAATCAGGCTTCCTAAGCAGGACTTTTCCCTCACACAGCCTTTCTGGCTGTGACAGATGACTGTGTTTTCTTTCAGGTGTTTTCCAGTAATTCCCAAAATAATAATCTCCAGAATTTTATCAGGCACTAAAGTACTTCTGACAGGCCAACAGTTTCCAGCATCATTCCTCTCACCCTTTATGAAAATCGGGACAACATTAAGGCCTTGTTTAAAAAGAAGTTTACAAACTTAATTTTTTTTTAAGAGCAACAGTCCATGTCTTACAAAATTCTACCATAAGAGAATTTCAAGAATATGTAGGAGTGTGGTCCACAGAACTTAGAGGATTACAAAGGAAAGTTTTTCCTTTACACTAACTTTCCACATGTCCAACATCTCATCTATATCTGTGTTCCCTATCTTCCAAGATGTGATTCCTGTGTTCACTGAACAGTACCATCTGAAGATTATTTGAGCATTACTTAGCTTTAATATATTCTAAGTTTATGTAAACATTTAGACATGCAGAATTTGTGGTATTGCATTGGTTTTTCAGGGTTACCTCTAGACATGTGAAAGACAGAAGATGTTAACTACAACTATGGAATGATGGTGCCACCCAAGCTGCCCTTTCAGAACGGCAAGACCAAGCAGCAGTTTTGCCACAATCACAATTAAAAGCATGAATTAATAATTAATTAATAATTAATTAGTTTCTATCTCTACTTATTACATCAGATCTTCAACATAGATTTCTCTGATTGAAAAAAAAAAACCAGTTTTAGGGAAATATATGAAGAGATTGCTCCTCAAGCACCTCCTGATAACAGCACCTCTCCTTAAACCCTGAGAATTTATTCCCAGTCACACAGCTTCGATTCGAAAACCCCACTTACAAACACCTGATTTAATTCCTGGGCACTTCAGGGGAAGCACAAACTAGGTCTTTTGCATTCTATTTCTGATTCATAAGAAGTCTTTGAGAAATCGTTTACATTTTTCCTTTAACTCGCCTATCTTTATCCAGGAGTAAAACCATTTAATTACTGTAAAGAATTAAGTACTTTTGAATGCTATGTAGGTGCCAAGCGCAGTGAGAAGAGAATGAACCCTGCAACAATATGGGAAAAACAATACCACATGGGCAAGATATGAAAGAGGAGGAAAACGAGGGATAACAAAGACTTAGGAATACCAAGAAGAAATTAGTAACATGCAAGACAATTGCTTTTAATTGGTTTGTTTCCCCTAGTTTGTCAGTTCTTCTAAATTAGGATAAAGACCGGATAGATATCTGGTGAGCTCAAATTCCATTACGAACCTACTGGGAGGGGAAAAAATGAATCACCAAAATGAGAGTCCTCTAGCAGATAAGACTTCACAACACAACTGCTGATTTGCTTCACAGTCCACTGCTAAATTTAGCAAGATGGCTTTCATCTCTACCACAGAGGTTTGCTTTTGTCTTATCTTTATGCCGGTTGAGCCCATTGTGATACAATATTCTGGTAATAGAATAGTATTCTACAAACTGATGTTATTACTGAGAATTTCCACTGATACCTGAAATTTCATTTATGTTTAGGGTAAATATTACATCTTTGGCAGTGTTAGCAAAGGGTATCTTGCTCCACAAACAGAGTGATCAACATTTCTAAGAAAACATTTTATATCTATCTTTTACCCACTGAAGGAAAAATGTGTGCTCTTGGAAATAGGCCTGTTTGTTGTACCTTCTGGTACTCTAAACAATAAAGAAAAGGCCCATTTCCTTCATTTTCATAAGCAGAGTATCTCTTTTAGCAGCTGATTTTTCCTAGTATAATGTTCATCTAAGCAAAAACGATCACTGAATAAAATAAACTGTGCCTCTTACCCTTCACCTGCATGCTGCTCCTAAAATGTCCCATTTTTTTACATAATTGATCAGCATTATTTGGATGAATGTGTTTGCACAGCTTTGGCAAACCAACGTGGGTTTTTTCCTTTTCATGCTGGAGGGAACTATTTATTTCAAAGAGTTAAACAGCCACAGGGACCCTTGAGATGTTCTACATCCTCTAGCTGTGGTATGCACTCTGCTAAGCTTTGAAAGATACCCTATGCAGCAGCTCCTTTGAGGATATGGCTATGTAAACCATTCAAACTCTTTTCCTACCTACACTAAAGGCCTAGTGTCTCTAGGAAAAAAAAACCCTAACGATTCCTGTAATTGGAAAAAATTACTGCTAGAAAGAATCAACAACAGGAAACTACTGAAATGGATAGGTAATCCAAACACGTGCCTGAAATTCCATCATTCATATATAATTGGTACAAATATTTTCAACAAAGCTCCACTGTTAGTCACACATACCATTGTTTACATTGTTGTGATGCTTAGATTAACACAGATATAACTGTACCTTAAGCCAGGCACATTTGTGGCATGACATAAGTCAACCCCCTGTCACATATCTGTTTGTCTTGTTGCCTTTCAAAACAGAAGTGGGAGTCAGCAACAAAATTGCAGATCCCATGTGTCCCGAAGTCCCAGAGTGGCATAGGTTTCTTCTGGAAACTGGGATCATTAAGTGCTGTGAAATAAGCCCTTTAAACACAATAGTCAAATTATTTTCTCAATCACTAACTGTAGCTCAGGAATCTTTACTCTGGCATCATTCCTTTTTCTCAGAACACAGAAATTAATAGCCCTCATGACACCATGTCACCATGTGTGATGGCTCTGTTTAACTTTGTATTGTGATCTCTCCCGTTCAGTATATACTTGCAGCCACTTAGACACAACAAATATTTAGTTAAGTGTGTGCAGGAAAGAGCTAATTTGGACAAGGTATATTAAACCTGACATTTCTATAACTGATTTACATAGCATTTCACTTCTGAAAATGAGAATTTGTCAGGTCAGCTGATCTCTGCTTCTTCATTTAAAGACACAACATTTCATGACTTCACTAACTACTTCACTAACTACAACATATCAGAACATTTTACTCACTTCTAAAGGTTCCGTGGAAATTTATCAGCTTTATCTTGACAGACAAAGGACATTTTTAAATCTTCCAGTTCAGACTCCTTTCTTAACAGTCATTAGGTTCACTGTAAGTTTTGATACCCATTTTTCTTGTGCACATAAGTATTATATCACTGTAACAGAGGAGGGACAGAGAAAAAGTGAGTCAGGGAAGGAAAACCAAAGATGAAGGTAAACAACATGGGAAAAACAGATTCCCAAAAGGTTTTTTAATGGTAGGAAAATGCAGACATAGGTTATGTGAAGGGTAGTGGGAATCAAGGAATTGAGGGATCTATCTGCTTCAACTGAAGAAAAGATTTCTGGATGTAAGACATTTGCTGTTATTGGAAGATGAACAGAAGGGAAAGAATACAGAACCTCTGTAAAATGAATAGACCCAAAGGAGACTGAAACACAGCACTCCAAATAATTTAGAAAAAACAACATTGAGGGCAAACATTTCCTTTATATAACTTGGCAGGCCAGTGCTAGAAAATGAAATGTGGCTCTCTAGCACTTGGCAACACCAGATGGCCACAAAAGGCCTTGTGTGAATAATACGCAAAGCAACTGTAAGTTTTAATTCAATTTATCACAAAAATTATGAAAGGAAGATCTTCTACTTTGCCAAATTTTAAACTGTTTTTCCCATCTGTTTTCTTGGGGGTTTTGTTATTGTTGTCAAAAAAAAAAAAAAAAAAAAAAAGTAGTGAAAATTGCATATCAAACACTAACAAATATTTTTCAAAATACCATTCAAGAAACATAGAATTAACAGAAGAATGCTCAGAATGCTCCCAAAAGTCAGCAGTTTTGCAGAAAGAGTAGATAATTCTGTTCTTTTCCTTAAAGTTCATTATGCACTAAATGCACTTAAAGAAACAACAGTTAAGGGAAAAGGTTACTACTAAGGTTTGACACAGAGTTAAAAGCACAGTTTTACAAAAATACCCTGGTGTCCATCAAAGAGCAACTCAGAATTTATTATACGCAATCTTTTCTTCTTTGTTTGGGCTTTTCTTCCTAAAAGAGAAGTTTGTAAAAGATTAAAAAAGAGAATTATTTGAGAAATTACTGGAGAAGAAAATGACATTTTGAACAACCTTCTACATTAATTGCCCAGCAAACCACTACCTTCTTTTTCACCACATTTATTTCTACAAAATATTCATTTCAATTTTTAGTTTAGTCAAAGGAGTTTTACAAGGTCTATGATTTTTTATGATGAACAAATATGAAAGAGGATGAGTCAAAGATGCAATTTCTGCCTCTGTTCTGCATGATGTTGTATTTAGAAATCTTTTCAGTTGCAAGTATTGATCAATTATGAAAACAAAAGCCCACAGATTTCGACACAGCAAGAAATTGCCAGATTTTACGATCTGAGACATGCAGGCTTCTGAAGAAGTACCAATTTTTGTTATAAGATCTAGGAATTTGTGTTGTTCTACTAGCCTTAACTGCTTCATGGTCCAAAGACAAAACCTCTTGTTTAATCTGTGTTTCCTTGACCATTCCTTTGGACCAGACAATTGCATTGAAGCTCTTAAGATTTATCAGCTCCAGGTAGCAAATCCTGACAAATGTTAATCCTAAAGAAAGTTTGATATAAGTTTCTGGCTTTTGCAACTCAAAGGAAAGAAACTAAAGGAACACAGGCTGAAAAGAATTCAAAGTGTGCTAAGTCACCAAAATAAGGCCATTTTTAGGACCTATTGAACAAGAAACTATAGACTTATTCCTGCAGCTTTGCACCAGTTGTGGGGAAAGCCTTGGAAAAGAGCAAATGGAAGAACAGTCAGTAAACCACATCTTGAAACATGGATAGCAAACATGGTCTCAGGAAGGGAAGGGCATGCATGCCTCACTTAGTTGCTGGAATTATTTGAGCCTGTGTCTGCCAATACAAACATGGGGAAATCTGGGGATACTGTGCACCTGGATTTTCAGAAAACACTTGCCAGAATTCCTAACTGAGATTACTGTCTAATGTGCAAAGCCATAGTCTAATTTTAAAAGGGCAAAGGCCCTCAACAGAAGTAAAATGCTGCCTCTTGAGCAGGAAACGAGACAAACCCCTCTAAATTGCAGGGAGGTTTCTGATGTTAAGACTTGGCCTTATTAATAAGCTTACAAATGCCCCGTAAGATGAAATTAATATGTACCTACACTTGGAAAGAATGAGTTATGGTGCATCATGAGACACAAATAGAACATCATGTTATTTAATATGAAAGATTATTAATAATAAAATTGTCATTTTGCTAGTTTCATAAAAGCAAAAAATAAATTTCAGCGTTAAAGACTATCACCTCAAGGGACACAGCTGCAATATCACACACAAAGCCAATACAAAACTTGCTAGAAATATAGGCTTGAACACAGCAACAAAGTTTTAAGCCCAAGAGCCTTTGGGAAAAAATGCTAAGAGTAACTGTGAAGCTCTAAATAAAGTAACTGCGAAGCTAAGTTGTCAATTTAGCTGCAGAATTAAACAGAAAAATTCAAAACTGGGTGGATTTGAAATGAAAGTGCAAAGAAAAATTTAAGGCAAAAAAAATACTGAGGACTAGGAAAACAAACTGGCTCAATTCTTCCTAATTGTTGCATTTCCAAACAGTAGCAAAAAAAGTGAAGGCACAAAGTTATGAAATAAGAAATTGGCAAAAAAATCTCTTTTACTTAACATGCAATTGAAAACACCCACTCAGAGTACAGAAAACACATATCCTCTGCCATTTTCCTAGTCACCAGAAGTCTAACTTGAACAAATGCACTAGAAGGGTTTTTTCTATAACATTGAACATATTTTTTCTTCCATTGAAATTACCTGAAAAAATGCATCTACGTATTTATTTAGTTGGAGAGGGGTTAAAAAAAAGTATTTCTTATCAGTAAAGAAACATCCCAGTCCCTGATTTAGTCATTATTTCATACCAAGAAAATTTAATTTAACACTGACACCTTTAGATTGGACTAGAAGTCTTTCTTTCAATCAGAAAAATGTGAGGATTCTGTGCAAACCTCTTCAACAGAGAATATATTCTGTGATCTAGTGAACATCAGCCTTGGAGCACTCAGCTTCCTAAGTATCATAAATCCTACTGGATAAAGATTGTTGTCCAATTAAATTCCAGGCAAATTTGGGGAATCACTTCACAGTGAATCAATTCACAGATTTCATTTGGTTGTCACAAACATCTACTCTCATTTTCCCAGCACAGAGAATATGAAACTCAAAGTGTAAAGTATTACTGTTTTAATAGGTTGGTCTAGAGGTGTGGATTTTAAAGATGAATCCTAGAAGTTGTTGCTTGATTTTTGTAAAATCACATGAAATTTTTTCTTTATCAATGTGTAAGATGAAGAAAAAAAGACTAGTCATGGTATCACTATGTATTGATGTATGAGACAATTGTATAATAAATAAAATAACTTTTATTGTGTAATACTTTTGGAGATGATTGATTGGATTGTCCTGTACTCATTTTTGGAAGTTGAAGCATCTCTTTGATTCATCAAAGAAACAACTTTTGTTTCTAAAATGAAGTCCTTTCTTAAAAAAAACCCCCAAGAACAGTTGTAAGGCTTGATCCTGTAAAAATAAGTAGAGGTAACATAGGGGAGACAAAGCCCTCCTTGGATTAGGAGGACTATGCTGCCTTCCAGTAGGACTTCTTCACAAGGTGGGAACACTTACATTCTAGCTACAAATAAGCAAAGAAAGAACCCACATTTCACCAAATCTACAGCCTGACAATGAGACACTGCAAAATATCAGACAGAGGAAGGAGCTTTGTGGCAGGTGATTTAGTGTTTTGAGAGTTCCATAAAGTAGCAACTCAGATCCTTACATTTACGCAACGGGATTAAACAAAACAGGAATTTATATCAGTGATTCATTTGCATGTTGAAGATTTCCTTAAAATCCTTCTCTCTTCTGGTCACATCCAGCCCTCTGCTTCAATGCCTGCAGAAAGAAATAAGTCTCTTACCACAAGAGCTTGTAGATTACTTCTCAAAGCAGTTTGCAGAAAGTCAATACTGTCTTTATCATGCCAAAACCACAAAACAAGGATGGGGTAAATCAGCAGTAGGTGTGTTGAAAAATGAGCAAATATTATGTGTTGTCTGTTTATACTACTACTTTGTTTTTACATGCAATCAATGACATGGGAATGAAACAATATTAAAATAACTTTTTGCAACATCAGCGGGGTTTTAGGTTGGGACTGCTGCCTCAAATTACAGTAAATGGATTAAATGAATGAATGAAGGACAAGTTGATTTTATGTGCACCACAGAAAATACCAGTAACAATGAAATGGTGTTTTTCAGAACAGAGAAATTCAGTTACCCACACATCACAAAGTGATACAGAGTTTACTATTTGTTTATCATAAATCATGGATTAATGTAATTTTTCACCATAATTACAGTACTATACATTAGAAAGGCATTATACTGTGATAATTTAGACACTAATTTAAGTAGCAAGAGCCCTGGCAAACTCTATAATTTTAGACCATCAGGTCAACAAAAGCAAAAATGGCAAAAGATCATTTTAAGAAAGATTTGGGAAAACCTCAATGGAATAACTGTGAATCCAGATTTCATTTAATACAAACCACTAAAGCCTGAGGAGAAAGGGAGTTCCTTAGGATGGCACTGGTTTTGGCATGGTGCTTGGTGTTCAAACAAGACAGTTGGAATATGTGTTTTCCTGTACCAAAAACTAAACTGCCATAAATTTTGAAGACAGAAGAAAAACAGACACCACATTCAGGGTTTATATCTCAATGGCTGGGATAATGGAATCAGACAAGGGATCATGGTTTGAATCAATCTTTACAGTATATGGCAAACTGTGCCTGCACATGAAGGAATAAAGCAGAGTTAATAAAAAAATCTGCTTGCTCAATCTTGGAAATTGTGTTCTTCCTTATATATGTCTTTATAATTTAAAATGTTTCTTCATGCCATGTAATGTGGATGTAGATGGAGGAGGAAAGCAAGTAATATTAATTTGTTGCAGTAAAACAAGTCTAAGAGTATGTCTGCTTCAAAAGCTATTGCTAAAATTACCAACAATGGTAAGGTGCCTTGGATTTCTATGAGAACAGCACTGTAATCAGCAATATTTCCAAAAGTACATAATTATTTTTAGAGATGCTCCACACAACTCCAATTCAAGGACAACTGGATTACAAAACCTGAGTCTTCACCATATTTTGACATTCAAAGGTACTAAGCACAAGCCTTGTGAGAAAATTCAGTGCCACGCTTGCTCATAGACATTGTTGCTAAAAGTTTTTAACAACAAGTAATGAATTAAAAATACCACTACAGAGCATTCAATGTGTTTCTTGTTGTTTGAAAGGATAGGAAAATGTCAAAGGTTTTTAAAAAATCATAAATTTTCTATAAAGTTCTCTCTAAAATTAGCAACTTAATTTAGAAGCAAATAACTGATTTACAGAAAGACTCAAAACAGCTAGAAGTCATAAAGAATAAAAATAAAATATAAAGTCATAAACATCATAAAATCCATAGGAATGTCAAGAAGCGATGTCTGGGAAGATTTAGACTGGATATTAGGCAAAGTTTCTTCACCCAAAGGGTGGCTGGGCAGTGGAACAGGCCCTAAGGAAGCCTGACAGAGTTCAAGAAGCATTTGGAGAATGCTCTCAGGCACATGGTGCAACTCTTGGGGTTCTCCTGTACAGGGCCAGAAGCTGGACTCAGTGATCCTTGCGGATCCCTTCTAAATCAGGACAGTCTGTGATTGTATTCTGTGATTCTTTTGGTCTGAAATAAGACACAAATCCTATCTAGAAGTTAAATACACATATATGTATAATGTGTGATATGGATATGATATGATCTGACCTCATTACTTATCCCTTATTTAAGAGGTAATTATTTATTACCTCTGAAAGTGTCCTCATCACAAGTGCAGTTGTTTGGACGAGCTTCTTAAAGGCCAGATGCAGGGAGCCAACATCCAGCAACAGAACTGCTCTGAGAGGCCTAAAGTCCCACATTTACTCTTTCAACTCAGCAAATCCACCAGTCAGATATGCCCTATTTCTGTTTTCCATTTTATGCCGTAAATGAACCCAGTTCTTACAGTGCTTGAGGCAGGGAGCATACTACATCTGAAATACTTTCCAAACACAGTCACCACCTCTTTGCAAATGAAATTGTTCAGCTTCTGAGACAACTAAAAACACCATGAATTACCTTCTCTGCCACCCTTGGCTTCTGTGTAAAAATGAGTAGGACTGACACAAAAAAACTCTGCTAGGCATTAATCCCCTGTTGACAGAACTGTCATACTCAGTCGAGTACATTTGATGCAGATAACGATTTAGGCTGTGTAAAATGCCAATGTTGATAGTTACAATTTTTAGCTGTCAGATTATATTCCTCTGCCAGCAATCTGTTTTCTACTAAAAATGCTAACTGGCTCTCTGAATTATAAAGAGAAAAAAGTGAAACAGGAAGATACCATGGACAAAGCTGTAATTACAGAAGGTCCTGGTGACAACAGCAAGCTCTGGAACCTTGCCCTTCTGGTTAATTACGATGTCATCATCCACTTAATGCTCAGTGTTTACCGGGCTTTACTTCAGGGCCTATCATTTCTTCTATATATTAACATCTAGAACTATAACCATGATATAACCTAGTCATTTGAAAAGGCCACAAACCCTGCTATGGTAGGTCTCAATGCCAGTGCTGCAGCTTTACTGCATCTGAGACAGAACCACAAAAAAACATGTGGGTTTTAAAACTGAGGAAAGTCAGAAAAGAACTGCTAACTGGAGGTGCTTTGAAGTAACTGATAGTAACTCTGTACTTCTTGTGCTGTGTGCTTTATAAAGTGTCTGCAAAGGATGCTAACTAATTAACTAACCCATATCCACTCCACAGTAGGCAAGTCATCCTACTGGAGATATGTCTTATTTAGGATATTAAAATGTATGGACTGAGGCTTAGATGTTAGGTTTCAGTTCTTTTTTTCCCATGTACAAAACCAGGAACAGATGTGGAATATCTGTTTATGATTTCTACTGCAGTGTATAGATCAGGAGGCGCTCCACTGAGTAAAGCCAGACTACATATAAATTATTTGCCTTGTAAATATTGCAGAGGATGTGGAATTAGAGCCCTGGAAGCTGTTTCAGACCACAAGATCTCCCTCTCTCTCACTAATGTCTCAATAGCAAACTTCTTATATCTCTATTTGCAAAATAGAAGATATTACTCCCAGTCAGGCCTAACCCAGCCCAGAAGCAAACAAATGTTTTTAAAGCTTAAAAACCATGGCTTTTTTCTTCGAAGTCCCTCATGATTGTGCTATCTAGTCCACTGGTAGAGAAAATGATATTTAAAAAGAGAAGTATAGTACTGGAAAATCAAGTTCTTGCATCTGACAGAATATTTGCTACTGCCCTTGAGATTCTTTCACTTCAGATCCATGATCTTGAAGGTGCCATACTGTGACTTGCTCTACACTATAAACTTGCAAACTTCTAAATAAAGTAATATTTTAGCACTAATAAATACACAAGAAAACCTCTCAACATCTATATATATAGTTCATATACGGGATATGGGTACCATTTAAAAGTCTAGGTATGCTCTTAAATAAATCTATTGATGCAGAACCATATCTCTGCCTGGATCCTCCTGGGCATAGACAGGACTTTTTTTTTCCTCCTACCTTTTGAAATTTACACTTGAAATATTTCAAAACTACCTTTTGAAATTTACACTTGAAATATTTTAAAATTATTATGTCAGAAATGAAGAACCTGAAAAGGTGGTTTCCCCTCAGGTATTTCCTACTTGATACCTGGCCGGGCAGCCATAGGAAAGGTGCTCGGAGCTGCCTCGCACAGCCATCTCCGTGTTACCCGCGCCGAGAGCCACCCCTGGGGGAGGTTCCACAAGCGGAACATCTGAATAAGCTGAGCCTGCCGTGCAAGTCGTACCCACCGGCCGAACGGCCCCTCCGCCGGCCCTGCTCCCGGGGAGGGGGCTGCGGGGCAGCGGGGATTGCAGGGGCTGGATGGGCTGCGGGGGGTCCGAGGGAGCGGAGGCTGCGGGGAT
>VZUI01095056.1:0-64695 GCA_013401135.1 Cettia cetti
TCTTTCCAGCCACGGACGTGACAGTGTAAGTCAAGGCACTGCGGAGCCAAGAATTCACAAACAGATCTTGTTGAGGCGTATCAGAGCTGACCAGGTGGTCTAGCCAAAACACCAGGCTGACCAAAGAAAGATACGCACCCCAACAATCTTTCCTATCATATCAACCTGTAATCATTCCTACCATTCCTAGTGGAGAAGACTGCAGCATGATCTAAACCCTGTTTACACAAGGTTCATTTCTATTTATGGTTTTCACAAGACAGTTCTCTTGCAAATTCATCATAGCTCAGAATGACAAATCCTAAAAATAAAATATTTACCAGGAAGGGGGGAGAATACTAGTATTTTGTCACTGCTGTAGGTACCTGAGCTTCATGGATAAGAAATTCAGGTTACTTAGACCACCCCCCCCCAACTTTATTAAATTGTGTCACCTTTTATCTTCAGTGAAAGTGAACAGTTTTATAACAGTTATGAGTATAAGAACATGAGGCATGTGAGAGTCCAAAGGGTGAATGTAGAAGACCAACAGTGATTTAATAACCTGGCATTATGATTATGGAGTCATATGACTGTCAGTATTGTCATCTTTCGCTCCATTTTAGAAGACAAGGCAAATGTGCCTAAATTTTGATTGCATACCAATGTTTAAAAGCTTCAAAAGGAAGCTATTGTTTGAATCCTGAAGCTCTGAGTATGTGGCATAACTGAGTGGCAGGAGTAGGTTGCAGAGAGTGACAGCCGTGACAACACATCACTCTAGAGATCTTGTGCCTTTGGATTTGTAAGAAGCTGAAGGAACTCCTCTGCATCTCAGGAACTTGTGCAGAGACTGATGGCTTCCTGATCTCACTAGGGCCAGGCCCTCCAGAGTACTCAGCACAGCTGTTTTGAGAGACACTCTACTGCTTAGAAACCATTTTAAACATATCAATATTTAATTGTCATTTTACAACCTCTTGGATTCTGGAACAATTTTCTAATTGGAGTAGTGATAAATTATATTTTGCATTTACATATGACCTTTATAAATTGGTGAAAGGTATAGTGAAATCCAGTGTGTGCCAGAGCTGGAAGCTGAATTTAGTGATTTTAGAAGTCCCTGCATATTTTTTTCTACGCTTTTGTGAGCTAGAGTAAACATTCTTCAGAAAGTTTTAGCTCAGCCAGATAGAATTCTGATTTGAAAGCCAGACAATTACAGTAAAAAGGAGCTGCCTCATTTTCAGAAGTTCTCAGAACCACATCACTGCATAATTAGAGTAATTGTACAATTAATCAGATTGTTTAAACGTTGTGGTGAGGCTTGAACTCATTAATCCTTACCACTTTTGGTATCATTTCCTTCCGTAGGATTTAATAATCCCTGCTTTCTATTCCTGAAGTTTATGCATCTGTTTTAAAATTCTCATTCATTTCTTTCTGGATATAATTTTTCATGAAATGACTGAGCATTATGTGCCAGATATTCCTGAGCTCATGTTTGGAAGTACTTTGTGGTTTATGTAAACTCTTTGACCAATATTGTAATATGAAGCATTATAGATGTCATTTTTTTGGCATTCAGACCAAGGCACTGTCAAAAGGCCTGGCTTCCTGGAAGTACTGATCATCCAGTCCCTGACAATTGTATTTTTATTAATTATGACATTTTAAAAAATCAATTCTTTTCAAAATCATGACCACACATCTTTTAAATTTGCATTAACTTTTTAAAGTGTATCTTTTGTTAAAACTTGCTCTAAATTTACCCTGTTTCTGTTTGCATGAATGTAAGGCTTGCTATCATTTAATTTTTATTAATTAACTCAATTCTGTCAGAAAATAATACAAAATTATTTCTGGAAATTCTATTAATTAGCTATATCGTCCAGCTATTCTGTAAAGTATAACAATTTATCACTCAAAATTTAAAATTAAAAGCCCCCAAAATTTTAAGCGTCACTGTTTAATTCTCATTAAGTTCCATAGGATTTCTCACCTATTTAAAGGTCAATGCAATTTTAAAAAATGTACTTCAGTGTTAAAAGCATAAATTAAAAACAGTCTTTTATGCTTTTAACACAGATGTATGGAAAAATGCACAAAACCCCATAGTGACATAGTAGAGTATAAAAATGATGAAAACTCACTAAATTCTCGTCAGAAAACCGTATGCTTTTGGATTGAAAGATGAAATCCTGTTTTGGGAAAGAATTAATGATGGAATACAAAGGCCAATAATGGAAACAAGAGTACAACATAAAGGAAACCTAATTGTAGCAAAACTCTACCAATTTTCAACTCTCTAGAAACTTCTTAAGCCTCATCATATTCTTTATCTTTGCATATTTCCAATTGTGGATGTTGGGCTCCTGAGCTAGGCACAAAGGCTCCAGAAATTGTACTTGGATAAGTCAGCTGCTATAAAACAGATCTGGAACACCAGATAGAGTGAGAGACTGAGCTAAAAAGGGAATTTGTTCGTTGTTCCTGGCCATGGGTGGTGTCTGCTGCTTAGTGACCAGGTGATCTCCAGAGATTCCCTTCCAATCTCAACTATTCTATCAATCTGTGATTGAATACAAGGGCAATATTTTTGGATAAAAACCCCAATTATTTTGCCTTACAGTGTAGGTTAAAAAAGCCAGAAACAAAGGTGGCATCCCTCAGTTTAGGATAAATGATCACCTGGAGATTTAAGGAAGGCCATACCAACTAGGGGTGAACATAATAGCAATCCTACTTGTTTTAACATTTTAGTTAAATCTTGTGCCTGCCCAGCCTGCCTGCTAAGGCAGTACAGGCAATGTGAGAGCTGCACAGAGTTCCAGTGCAATATGTGTTTCATTTGTTACACAAAGAGGAAGAAGCACTGCTGTTCTTTCCCAGATATGCTTTAAAACTAAACTTTGTTGACTTCTGTCTTGAGTTGATCCATTTTGTCTTCCACCAAAGAAGAGTTGTGTCATTTTGTGTTCTCAAAATACTAGACTGTCTCCCTTGAGAGTTTCAGACAGTGGATCTGTACTGTGCTTAGATGTGAGATAGATGTTGGTCAGGCTCAGTAGTGTGCAGGGGAAGAACATTACATGGCTTGAATAAATGGATTCAAAGAGCTGAAGTTCTGAAAAATTCAGGCATCTTCAAGGCTTCAAGAACTGAAGTCTTGAACAAAAGTGTATGATGTAGGACTCCAATATTAATTCAGTCCTTTTTGGAATTGTTCCAAAGCAATCATTTTTATAGAGCAGACATTACTGCCTAATGGTATAGCTACTTCTTTATTCTCTTTTAAACATATATGTAATGTGCACTGTAGTAGCTGGCCAGTATGCATTAACCTTAACTTGAAAAAACTCCATCATTCACCAGATTCCACCAATCACCAGCAAGAAAAGGTCATGAAAAAACTCATGACATTTAAAAAATCAATAAAATTAGAAATATCCAGGGCATTTTCAGTCTTTCAACAGCTAGTTGACTGAATTTATTATTAATTACTTCATGGAGAAGCTTCAGGATTAAAAAAGAAAGGGTGAAAATAGTGAAGAATGTATAATACAATCTAAAATGTGATTTTTTTTCCAGTGACAATTTAATGTCCTTGTTTCTGAAGTACTACTCCAGAAATGAAGATTTTTAAATCTATAAAAATATAACAGATGACTATGGAACCATATGAGGTGGTTTCTGCTACTGTGACTTTGGCTTCAATTTTCCACTTGTATCTGTAGCTTTGATAAAGTGGCTGAGTGGGTGGTAAAAAACAAGTGCTGCTGTACAGTGTAATTGGAAGTCTCCAGAGACTAAGCACCTTCATTTTGCTTTTTGGGAAAAGTTAGGATTACTCATTTCTTTAAGAATTCATAGCAAGTCACCCATAATTATGTGAAGCCTGGCAAATAAACCTGCAATCTGATGTAGGGAACCTAATGTAGAAACTACCCTCTGCTTAATAAAGGGCAAACTCATAATCCAGGTGTTGCCAGCCTAATTTGTAAGAAAATATTTTAGGCTTATGGCACTTGTGCAGGTATGCTTAAATTGAGGAGTGATGTACACAAGGCAGATACATTTCTATAAGGAAACAGATTTTTCACACTGTGCTAAGAGAATCACAGTAGTTTTGGAATTGTTGATACAGGACTTTGGACTACCTCCATCCATTGATATAATGAAAAGACTGAATTAAATTAATGAGAATTTTCATAAACATCAATGTTTTTAATCATTTTTAGGTGGCAAAACTATAGAAAATAATTTTTTAATTGCTACATATGGTAAGCACTCTGCAACTTACTTTCAGAAAGCTTAACTTCAGTGCAAAATGAATGGGAAGAGGAGGTAATGCATGTGGAGAGAATGAAGCCAATTTATTTTCAGTTCCCAGAAATGGACATTTAGAAGATTTATACAAGTCACTGAATCTTTTAGATTTGTCAGTCATAAGCTCTGTCCTGACTTGCAGTAACAATTGCAGTAACAATTACCCTTTTTATTTTTTTTTTTTTTTTAACAGGGTATTATAGGAAAATGCAACATCATGGCACAGGCATATTATAAAGTCTGGTCTGAGACAGCTATATCTGGATTTTCATACAACCTAGAAACTGGAAAGTATGAAATGTGTATTTCTGAATTGTGCTTTCAATGAGTTTAAACTTCTAGCACAATCCTTTTTTCATGTTTTTTGGAAGAGATATTTGAAATAACATTTAATTGTTAGGTATTTTTAAAGCTTTGTGCTTTTCATAGTTAGCAACAGATACAATTTTCCCAAAACCGTAGAATATTTCATAGCATAAAGTTACAGATTTGCCCATCTTTTATTCCAAGATAAAATGTGATATGTTTGTTTTCATTCTTGATGTTAACAGAACTCAGCAAGGTGTTTTAAATGGTGAACATATTATTGCAAGACATTCTAAACCAATGTATATAAATAAGGCTATTTATTCATACATAAAAATATTATTTACAATGTTGATTTACTATATTATATAGAAAAAATAAGTAATTTGCCAGAAGATCTGAAAACAGTATTTGTTGAAAAATTTTAAAGCAAATTTTTATAGTGACTGGGTTTTTTAATTGCAGAGTTAAACGAGACCTTAAGAATTATTGGTTTTTGATAAAAGAAAACCAGTAAATGAACTTGAAAGGGTACTATTTTTAAAACACTAATTTCTGACTAGAAAAACTTATGTCTGTAAAATAAATACTTAGTTTCTTTACCACGGGCTTTGAAAGAAATGCCAGTAGTGTGAAAGAAATGCCAGTAGTGTGACATGGATAGTTATATACAATCTTCCTATATGTACATATCTAAGAAATTTTATATAGAAAAAATTCTGATTTCTTATGGTTTAGATTGTTCCACTTGCCTAATGGGCCTAACTTTTTATTGTGCACAATCAGACTGTTCAATTCCTTTCTTTCACTTTTCTTGGTCAGAGTGGCACTGGAAAATACTGTCCACCCTTCCCACAAGTTAAACACCACACTTTACAATAATTTGCAAAATCTTTTTAATGGCCAACTCAGTTTTTGTTTTGTTTTATAGTTCCATTTGATGAAATGGGCAATTGTTTGCTCAGTGGATTCCTGCCAGTTCCAAGTTAAGTTGTTTGGGGTTTTTTTATTAATTCACAGAATTTCAGTAATGGGTTTCCTGGCAATAAATGGAAAATCTGTGATGATGACGTAACAGTGAGGCTTGGGGAATTTCACACTCCTCCACGCTTCATCACTCCACATTGAGAAAAAGTCTGACACATTTACTTTCCTTTCCTTCTTGGAAAGGAAATTTCACAGAATTAACTAGGCTGGGAAAGACCTCTGAGTTCTTTGAGTCCAACCTATGACCCAACACCACCATGTCAACCAGACCATGGCACTGATTGCCATGTCCAGACTTTCCTTAAATGCTTCCAGTGATGGTGACTCCACTGCCTCCCTGGGAAGCTCATTCCAATGTCTAGTTACCTTCTCTGTGAAGAAATTTCTCCTGATCTCTAAAATTCCTACTAATTTCCAATTTCCCTGCTATGTACTAAGTTCAGTAGGCAGCTCTGGGCTTTGTATCCTGGGAAAAAGCCTTGTAAACCTTAGGCCAGCTGGGTAATTTTGTCTGTGAGGGATTCAAGGCCCCAAGAATATATTTTGAATAGTGTCAAGGAGTGACTTTACAAAGTACTCATAACTTCTGCTGATCATCTCAAACTTGATTTCAAGGCTGCCTTCCAAATTGCCATCCTTCATGTAGGACTGAGGTGATTGTCACTTGTGGTTCTTGAGAGATCTGGCAAGATGGAATTGATGGCTATTCTTCATATTCCTGGTATGTAACTAAGGTGAAAATGTAGGTCATTTGGGGTTTACTTCATTGTAGGACACAGAATTTTGCACAGCCTTCTCACTGGCCTGTGTAGTTTGACAGAAAAATTCTTGCAATGTCTAGTACCATTGCTGCCTGTACTTGCCACTGGATACTAAAAGTAGTAAAAAGTATATTTTTAAATTATGTCATGCCATGTTAAAATGATAATGTTGCCTGGCAAAACTTGGTACATCTTTATTAAGTGGAGTTATTTTGTTTTATTGTACAAATTTGATACAGTGAAGGTAAAAGGAACACCAAAAACTAAACAAAACTTGAAAAAATGAAGCAAACAATAATGAAAAATATAGAAAATAATTAAATGCAAACATATGAAAAAATAATATGGAAACAAATTCTTAAGTCCATTACTGATGATTTATACTCCATCTGTTCCTAGTGATCTGTCAATGAGATTTCCAGTAGATTTTTTTTATTATTATTCAATCATTTTATTCAATTTCATCTGAAGTATAGCAGGAGTCTGTGACTTTGAAAACTATTTCAAGTCTGGTAGACCTGATTGACTGGTTCTCCCTGAAGTGAAGCTTAATCACCAGTGAGATTGTTCATTAGATTTATTATCATGCCTACCAGACAAGATCTCACTGAAGAACTTGGAGAGCTAGAGAAGATCATAGATTTCATCATTGTCTATCGTGGGAGGGTTACTTTTCAAATTCATTGTAAAGCACGTGATGAGACAACTAAGAATTGTTTGAGAGGAGAGAAATTATAAAGTGCTTCTTTCCCAAGGGCTCGCAGGGAAACAACTGTCTCTTAAACCTCACTTTAACATGACATTAATTGGGACCTTCCAAATGTCAGTAAAAGGCCACTGTGAAGATTTAAATATTTACACGTCAAACTTTTTATATCATCGTTCTTCTTTTAAGTAAATAACAGAAGTCGATAAATGAAGACAAATTCTAAATCACAAAATCAATTGAGAGCTCCAGTGACACCTCATTCCGAAAACTGGAAGTTAAGCTGTAACCTCATGGTGGCATAAATGAGTAGTCTTTAACATGAATGAGTTATTAGTGCCTGGATATCTAAAATGAGATTAGTCTTTGTTAAACATATAGGTCTCAATTTAAGTTATGGACTATGTCATCATTAGAAAATGATGCAAGGAATAGGAACGAATCTGTAGAACCCAAACAGTTGGTTCTGAGGAGTGGAGTTCTGATAAACTGTCCAAGTTTTGTAGTGGTTATTTGTGATTAACTCTAATTTCAGTAAAAGTATACAGTTGTGATCCTGGAATGCATCTTCTTGTTGCAGATGAAAGCAGTGCCCCCACTCACAGTCTGAGACTTGCCTTAGAAACACATTCCTGACCCAAAACACCAATATGCCCTTACTCTGAGTTAGTCATCTGGGGGTTTTTAACAATCAATGAAGGTAAATAGGCAACTCCAGAATGTGATTTAGACATTCTCTCAGGGTAATTGTCTAGAAATATCTAGTTGTTTATCAATATGAAAGGAATCTACAATGAGTAGCTCAGGCTTAGATGTCTAACACCTAAAATTTTAGCTTTGGGCTAGGATCCAACCTCGCTAATGTATAAATTATATCAGACTGCTTGAAGTATCTTATGTAGTTGCTCAAAAATATCACCTGAACACTTAAAATAAATCTATTATTCTCAAATTGATCAGCTCAATTTTCTTTGATTTATCTCAGCTGGCAAATCTTTGAGGTTTTTAGCCAAAGCCATCTCCTAATGGATCTATTCAAAAGCTTAGATGTTTAAAGAAATCATTGAGTGGTTCTGCAGTATACTTATAATTTCTGATATATAAACTAAGAAGTGTGGCTTTGTAATTTTTATTTTTACTTCATTTTCTTAATCCTCAGTCTTCTCATGTAAGGTTTAGTTTGTTTTTCTCAAGAATTTCTGGTTTAAATTCATGATTGTTCTGGGTGTTAAATAACCAACACACTAATTGTGGGGTATTTTAAATTATAAATTTCCTGGATGAAAAATAGTCAAGCTTGAAATTATTTTGTGTAATACTTGCCATCTGCAAGATAAAAGTTGTATGATTATGTATTTTCTTTACTGGTAGGCAATGAAGAAAGAGGGACTTAGGGTAAGTGACTTCGTTCTGTAATGGATGGAATAAATTCACATGTTGAGGAATCTGTCATCTTAATAAAATAGATGAGAAAAGAAATCTGGAGGTTTTCTCATCCAACTCCCTGCTCAAAGTGGGGCCAGATTCGGGGCAGGTTTCACAGGGGTGTGTCCAGCCGAGATTTGAATATCTCCAGTATGAAGAGATAGAGTGTCTCCGGACATTATTTTGATTACCCTCACTGTGAAAGTTTTTTCTATACTAGTCAGAGTTTCCTTTATTGCTGGATGTATCTGTTAGCAGTTGTTTCATTTTTTGCTCCTCTGAGAGAAGTCTGGGTCTCTCTTCTCTGTACCCTCTCTTTAAGCAGCTGTGGGCCTCCCTTCAGATTTCATTCTTTCAGATTTACAAGTCAGTTCTCTCAGTACTCATCTTGTGCTCCAGCCCCATAATCTTCTTGGTGACCCTTGTGCTGAACTTGCTCCAGTATGACAATATCCTTTTTTGTGCTGGGCACAGAATTCCAGGGGAGTTCTTGCAAACACTGAATGGAAGGGAATAATTTTTTCATTTGTCCTGCTTGCCAACCCATGCTAATAGAGGCTAGGATGTTTTCCACTGGAAGGCTGTAATTTTGACTCATTTTCTTGCCCCCCAGGACCACAGGTGTGTTTTGCACAGCTCCTTTCTAGCTGGTAGCACTCAGCATGGGCTGAGTGTGGTTATTCTATCCCAGCTACAAGGACTTTCCATTTGCCTTTGATGAACTTGGTATCAGTCCATACCTTCAGTCCTTTGTAATTCCTCTGAATGGAATTCTTTAACCTTTCAGTGTACTGCCCCCTTCCCTCCACTTTGATATTCTCTACAAGCCTGCTGTGAGCATATTCACTTCCATTGTTTGGGTCATTAAAAACCACACTGGAAGCACTGACCCCAGCAGCAAAGGCTGCTGCCCCACAACACCAGACCTGGGCTGAGGAAGCAGGTAATGTGCTGGATCAGTGACTGGTTGTGTGTGTCTTTTCCAAACTAAATGATTCTACAATTCTATGATCCCATGACTCCTGAGGATCAGTGTTGGGAATTTGCTGCCCTCGTGCTGTTGATGGCAACCTCTTCCCTGCCTAGTCAATTTTCCACTCATAGCCCATGAATTGAAACTGTATTTCACTGGTTTGATTAAAGGCTACATTGGAAGACCATGTCAAAAGCCTTGCTACGATATTAAAATTAGTTGCATGAATTACAATGAGAACAAGATTTTTAGTCAAGGGTCTGGAAATCTACAAGTGTAGACCAAAAGTGTAACCAGAGAGAGCTACAAAATGTAACATCAATCATTTTAACTTTGAATGCAACTTGCCGGTCTGAAACCATCACATGGTCATTGTGCTTTTTGCCATTTGAGTGCTCTAGATAAAAGGGAATACAACTTCAAAGGCTCAGCAAAACATTCCTGATGATTCATCTTCATACTTGTTTCATCTTGCAGCTCCCAATATTTACTCTGTGCTATATTCTTTTGTATAACAGCTATTTTCCCGTCTCTGAATATGGTAAATATGGAATATGCATTCCAGGTGAGTGCACAATAATTTCAGTCAGGAAATAATTTTCTTTTATATTTGGATCTAGTGATATAGGATTTGAGTCTTACTGTGCTGGGGTATTTCTATATTTAATAAAAAAGATTATAATGTCCCATATATTTCAATAAATATTATCAGATTAACTAGGACTACAGGACTGAATTTACTCAAATAAATCAATGCTTTAATATTTACAAGGCCTTTTCTATACTCAAGTGAATACATGCTCTTGTTTCTCTTAGGGTCTGTTCAGACACCTCACAGTAATTATTTGTCATTACCTCTTAGCATGTGGCCTGACCATGTTGGGGCAAGAAGTGAATCTGTGTTGGGATGATGCAACACCATTTCCTTCCTGTTTCTGTACTCTTGCTCCTATTTGAAGAAAATGTATTCACAGAAGCCAGAATGGTGTTACAGGCCTGCTGAGGACCCAACCTGCCTCAAAACTGCATTTGTTTGCCATATTTTGTTTTGTTTCCATGTTAGTGCAGTAATAATAAGCAAGCCCCATGTGAGGGGATGGTTCATTGCAGAAAAGAGAGTCTCCTGCTCTCACTTGACAATTTTAACCCTAAAAGGGCAAGATCTGAACATTTTCTTTGTCTAGCAAGATACACCAAAATCCTGTCCTACCTAGCTGTAAATTCCATATGTATCCAATAACCTACTACCTAAGAATGATCAAATATATTTTTTCCTAAAGGAGTATTTAAAACTTATTTTTCTCTCCTATAGGGGTTGATTTGGGGATTTTGGTTGTTTAATTGTTGGGGTTTTTTTTGGTTTTGTTTTTTTTTTATTAAATAAAGGAATATTTATGAATGGGTATAATAGAATATATTCTGACTAGTAAATTTGAGCAGATATGAAATAGCCTTTCAGAATATTGCAAAACTCAGATTATACATGTGTGGGAAAAGAAGTAACTCACAGTAAACCTCAGCAAGAACACTGATAATAGTCCAGATGAGAAGTGCCCAGCAAATAGCCAGGACAGTTTCTGCAGGATGTTCCCTTTGGCATTTTTGTGAAATTCTCTAGAAAATAAGGTGTCATATTCTCTAAACTAGTCCTACACTGCACACCCTGAGTGTAATATGTACTGGCCTAAAGACTTCTCCAAGCTACTCTTTTGCTACAAAGAATCCAAATTAAATACAAATCTAAGGTGCCTTAGACTGAAAAGGAAAAATAGAATAGGGGACATTTTTTTGCTCAGTATGAACCAGGCAAAATGTTATTTTAAACAACAGACTGTGCTTAAATTACATTTTTACAAGGACTTCATCATTCTATTCCCCACATGAACCATGACATATTAACCCCATAAAAAGGCATTAAAGTCTGAAGTCCAAATCTTATGCAAGGGCTTTTCATTTCCATCTACCAGGATTTCTGTTCATCTCTTTCAACTTTGCAAAAAATTTTGCAAGCTGAAATGAATAAAACATTCAACATCCAACAGGAAATGAGACCTTGTAAGATATTTCATCATGTTTGTTGCAGCACAAAGAAAACCAGCAATTGTTTCTGAAAGAGAACATGTTATCCCTGAAATGATACGATAAAATGAAGAAAATTAAACTCAAGCTGTTGTACAAAGGGAAAACCTCAGCCTAGTATTTTGAAACATGCAGATGAAATCTAGTGTTCCCACTGCAGGGAAAGGTCACTGGGAATGCACGACCTGCTCTAGATCAGGCGGGTTTTGTGGAGGAGCACTTCAGGAACTGTCACTCTCTGGAGGAGCTTGGATATACACAGAAGAGAATTCTTCTTGGTTCTTTGATTAAAATGCATAGTTTTTCATTTTCCTGTTCAAAGTGTGTGTCTGGGTACTGTTAGTGACAGCAGTGGACCCTCACTGCAGGGAGGCAGTTGATTCTGTGCTGCACTTGTGCCTCAGACACCACACAGCATTGGCATTAACTGAAACAAGACACCTTCAGCCCCGGCCTCTGGAGTCCCTAGTTTGGCTAATTCCTTGAATTATTGTTTTTAAATAATCTTATGTACTTGACTGCTTTTATTTATTCTTTCTATTATGTTTCCTTGCCGGCCATTATGACACAATTCCCGGCAGAATGGCTCTGTTTGACACCATTATGGGCTATTTGATAGCATTATGAACCATCATCTCTGTTTCTGTTTTCAAGCCTGTGAGTAGCACTATACCAGGAGAATGCTTTAGAAATCTACTTAGAAAATAATTTTTGGTGCAGATTGCCTTTACCCATTGTCATGGCTAGAACAGGATCTTCAGATAGAGTTTGTTAGAGAAGTTCTCCCACTGATTTACAGGCTGGAGAAAGAACCTCCTTGATTTCTGAATTCCTTTGCAAACAGGAGTCTAGGTGCAGTTGAATTCAATCTTAGCCACATTCTTAATCAAAGGTTTACATCTAAAGTATTATATAGGTGTAACCAAGCCTTTATATTGTTTAATCCCACAGGATTAAGGATTTCAAACCAAATATATTAATATAAAAAATTGATTTAAATTGATGGTGATAATGATTAGACTAGAAGATCTTAATCAGCATAATTTACTACCCAGTACAAGTAGCTAAAGCTAACTATAATATGCTAAGTATTGAATCAGTGATATTAAATATACAAAAGCAATTATTAAGCAGAGATTGATGTCACTCAGACCCATGTAACCCACACCAATGACTGCAGGCAAATCTCTGTCACTCAGACTCAAGAACAAGCCTTGAGAGACATCCTCACTCAAGGGAGTAAATTCCACTCATACTCCAAGAAAGGGTATGATAGAAGACCCTGCCAAAAGTGGGCCTGGGCTTTTATAGGTTAAAGTGTTTTATTTATCTGTCATATATTGCTGGGCTAGCTGTGTCAGCTCAGGGGCTTTAAATAAGTTATCAATGCTATCACAAGTTGGTTCCTTTATCAGGAGCTTTGTCTACCAAATCAGTGCCAACTTCTGTCAGGAAACCTTGTTCTTCTAAGAATGTCTAATTTTGGGATTAATGAGCTAGGCTGGACTCAGCATTCTTCACCACCAACAGCAGTGTTACCCCCCCCCCTCCATCTATCACCAGT
Organism: Cettia cetti; assembly: GCA_013401135.1. Lineage (NCBI taxonomy): Eukaryota > Metazoa > Chordata > Aves > Passeriformes > Sylviidae > Cettia > Cettia cetti. The sequence goes on from VZUI01095056.1 coordinate 13,110, forward strand.
AACTTTTGCAAATAGGATATTTTTGGAGCTATTTTACCTCAGTGTAGCAGACCAGACAGCTACACCCATGTTATCTTACTTTGCTTATTTTATATTTAATTTATTCTGAAAATTGCATATTCTTACACATTGTAATGCTGAAAATTCCACCTGGGATTGAGATGTTGAGTAGTTTGAAAGGAGGCATTGCAACCTGCCTGTTTTTTCTGTACAGGTTTTTATAACATTCTGAAGAACTAAATGCTAAACCTCTGGCTAGTGTATCTTCAGTGCTCAACTAGCGTGGATTTCTTGAAAATGGAACCTTAGGAGTATTTCAACTTGTACAACTTTTCCTGCAGTGGAAATCTAGATGCCTCTGCAACAGTTTAGATGTACATGACTCTGGTTGATACATTTTCCTCAGAGATGTCCCTGACACCGTTTATTGTCTTGCCTATCAGTGCACAGTTTAAGAATTATTACAGTTAAGCTATCGGTAGTGTTGATTTCTTTGCCTCTTCCTCCAAAACTAGTTTGAATTGTGCAGTGTGAGCTTTTGTGTGCGTTGTAGCTCAGGACTGGAATTACACAAAAACCCAGCAGAGGGACCCCTCATACCTTAGAATGCACATGATGGGTTTGCAAGAGTCTTTTGTTCCTGTATGAGTATTTTGTTCTCACACAATTTTTTTGGCCTCTTTAATCTACATGAAAATTAAAATTTAATACGCTAGATTTCAAAATAACATGTTAACTTGTAAAAAAGGTGCTTAGGGTTTCTACTTGTCCTAGGAAAAAATTTGTAAATAATAGGAAACATGGGTATTGTACTACGGAAATTTAATTTATAGAACAATAATAATAAAAGACTTAAATATGAATTCAACAGTCTATAAATAAAATTTAAGAAGTACTTCTTTATTTATCCACTGGTTAGACCCATCTTATCTTGAAGGATTTCCTGTTGGAAATCTAGAACCTACCTTTTAACTGTCAATTTTAAAAGGAGGCCCTAAGAATTTATGCTGGTCACACCTCTCCCAGCTGTGATAGACTCAGTGTTTGGCTTTAGCACCGCAGATGAGTCAAGTTGTCTAGGTTACAATCTGCTGCCTTTACTGAGTTTATTTAAAGTATTTTCTTATATGATTCAAATCTTTTAAAATCTTATCAATACGTAGCCTTTGGAGACAATGAAGATATTAACATAAATCTGAAGTATGTAAGATTTTTTTATTGATTTATGTTTAATTTTAGTAATGTTCTACAAGCTCCTTTGTATACTGTATTTGGACTACATTGGTGTTTATATTCAGTGCAGGAAAAGACTAATGTGAGGCCGACTGGATGCACAGACATTTTGTGACTGTTTTTGCAGTTCCACCAGTAGAGTTAAATCCTAAATGTAGTTGATGTAGCTCTAGAATTCTTCCATTCATGCTGTCAAATGCTCAGCTTTACATTTGGTAGGTGGTCCTGAAGTTTAGCACAGAGCATGTGCTCTTGCACACACAGTCCTCCTCATACAGAGCAGAGGGCATGAGAGCCTGCTTGCACAGAAAATAGGTAGAAATAGAGTTTAATGGAGATGCCAAGTACAGGACAACTATCCTGGCCTGCCAGCTGCTTACCTGCTTACCCTCTTTGATTTTGTCCTCTTCAATTTTCCATGCCTGCTCTTCCCCAATCACTCTGATCCTGCCACTATCTTTGCCCTTTCCCTTAAGTATCCCACAGGCTTTAGCCTTCACATTCCTATAATTCCCTCAAAATACCCCATAATAAGTCTCATGCAATGCCACAAGCCTCTTCAAATGTTGTGTAAGATATTTGGTCTCTCCAATTAGACCCTGATCATGGTGTTTGCTTTCACATGAGTTGCAAAGTGCTGTCTGACCCTTTCATAGGCTGAAGAGGTGGATCCTGAATGGCACTTCAGGCACTGGGAATTCTGGCACTTGTTGGTCACAGTGTGTGTTCTGTTTTCAGCTGAGCACTCTTTTTGTTCTTTCACTGGGTCTCCCGCATTGAATTAACTAAACCTTTCTGAACCAGCTGTCCTTACAACCCAGATAACCTTGCCTTGTTAATGTCAACCATACATGCACTGCTCCTAAATAAATTCTTCCTCTGTGTCATCATTACAAGGATGCTCAGAGTCTCAAAGATATCATAAAACTTCTACAGTCCATCAGGTCCTATGAAATGATATTCAGAAATTATACATCCAGGAGTAGTTGGCTGATTTAGTCATTAGCTGCTGCTTTTCAATCGGTGAGATGGTTTCTCTGTACATCACTGTGGTTTTGCATGTTCTTTTGGATTCTGTGCCACAAAAGGAAAAAACCCACACTTCTAGCCTTAGTCCAAGGCAGAACAACAAAGGAAAATGAGTGAACTAGGTAATATTAACGCAGTAACTGCAGAGTTATCTTAAGAAAAACAACAGGAAGAGGATTGAAGAGGCCATCTGTTCCATTCTGCTGCCCCAGCTCAGGCTTGACTACATTTGAGCTATTCATTCATAGTAACCTGGCTAACTGGTAATTAAAAAGCTCAAATTACAAAGCTTTTCTACAACCTCCACATCTAATTTGTTCCAATCTCAACTATTCTTCTTGTATAAGGGTTTTACTTATGTTCTGAAGTAAATCTCCCTTAATTCAGTTTTAAATAAATTAGAATAACCCAGCAGTCTTTTAGTCTGGTGCTGAATTAGTGCTGCTATTTAGATTATTGATGTGAAAGTATCCACATTGATGCTGTGAAAGGAAGGCTTAGCTCTTGTAGCTTTTGACAAAATACTTTTGTAGCAGAGTTGTGTCATGACCAAAGAAATAGAAAAAAAAAAGGAAGATAGAAGAGAGTGGATTCTGCTCTGTTGTTGCAATTGGATCTCAATTCTAAGCCTGGCATCCAAAGAAAGGGAGTTTATGTTATCATTGTACTTGTTTGTCTGTCTGCTAAATTCAAAATTTTGTAATGCAAAAAAAGAAACACACCTTTTGAGTAAAGCCAAGAATTTATTGTTGATACAATTTAAATCTCAACAGAATGATCAAAGGAATTGCTATATCTAATTAATGAGGGGAAAAAAAGGAAAGGGTCCATTTTTTTCTCATGAAGAAAGCAGGGAGCAGGGTGTTGCATAAAGGTTCATTGCCCCCACATTCTGTCCTGGGAGGAATGATGGTGATGATGGGGTTTCTTCCCCTTTGTCAGCCAAGTATCACGTTGATGACTTCTTCTTCACTTTAAGCTGTCTTAATGATTTCTGACACAGATTGGCACCTTGTATGTAGTGAATGTCTGCAACACCATACTGCATCCAGATTTTGTATGTAGACTGTTTTACAAATGTTAGACGTCTTTTCTTTGGGTTTTTTTGTGACCCTTAAAACCAGTTTTGTCCAGCTCCATGTGTCTATTCATTAACTACTGAAGAATTATCTGCATCCCTGACACCTCCAGTCCTACCCTGTGATATTCTTACCAGCCCCATGCCTGTTCTCCTCGGTATTGCATCCTGTACTCTCAACTCTGTCATACTATCTCTGTGCTGCTCTACCACTACAGCATCATGCTGAAAAGGGAAATATTTCCCTCTACATAGAGGAATTACTTTTTACTCTGTAGAAAAGCTATGGTTTGCCACTGAAAGATAAGCAAAGATAAAACTAATTAGGCATAGCAGCTCATCCACATAGAATAATTGGTGTTACATCCAAACAAGCTGGTAGAAAAGTCCAGGCAGGCCAAGTTCAAACCAAACCTACCAAGCCTCAGCCCCAAGACCTTGAAAAGCCAGCTCAAGCCTGTAGCCTCCTAATGGCAGTGGCAGTCATATATTTTTGGGGCTGTTGAGCTATAGAGACCTTGTCTTACTACCACTGGACTTTCAACTTGAAGGCTAGAAATCCAGAAACATGACAAGAGAGTATCAATGATATTCAGTGAGAAACAGGTCATATGGGAGGCACAGAAGTTTGTATCCTGCTTAGCCTGCAGGTGACCCCCAGCCCCAGGTGCTTGCCAAGCACTCTCTGTGCACAGCTCTGAACCAGCCTCTGGCTGCAGAGCCACCAGTGGGACACAAAAAGAAGCTGGTGCTTTGTGGAGGTGGCAGTACAGCTCAGCAGAGCTGGAGTTAGGCTACTTGAACTTCTGAAACAAAAAGGACTCACAGAAAATCAGACTCTTATCAAGAGAACACTGGGCTATGGTGGCTCTCTTTGCAAGTATGTGTTGTGTGAGGCTGAGACTCAGATAACCTCCTGCCTGGGGACACCAGCAGTAGCTTTAGAATTTAGGATTTGCAGAGAATGTCATTCACAGCTCTTTGTTGCTTCCCTCCAGACCAGCTGCATCAGCCATCCCAAATACAATTTAAGGTACTGATTACAACAGCATCTGATTGCTTCATCATCATCAACATACCTTTTTCTTTGCACATAATTCCTGTGCTAGAAATGCTATTGTTCTGATTGTAGGGAGGGGTATCTTAATCATGGCTCCTCAAAGATACTGCAGGGGTGTAACTAGCAGCCATTCTTAAGCAAATAGGTTTCCAGAGACTTATGGCCTGTTCGAAGTCATGGAAACTGCACACACTCTATATCCCATGTTAAGACCTAAACCTCTTCTTCCTATCCCCAGCACTCTCTTTTTATGTTATTTTTTATTTTCAGAGCAGCTGTACTTCTTGGGCTTCCTACTGTCCTTGACTTCATTGGTACTGCTAGGGGAAGGAAATTTCATAGCCCCATGCAAAGTAAAATGGAAGTGTCTGTAGAATTTAGTTTTGTATTGCAGACTTCAGAATATTTGGTTCCATACATTCCTGAATTTTTTCACAATAATAGGAAAAAAGAAACTGCATGCAGTTAAGAAAGCAGTATGAATGGCACTTGAAGCTGGGTCCTCCACTGAGTCTTCCTCTGGAAGTACAAAACTGCTAATGAGTTGTTCCATGAGCAGCAGACTTAAGGAAACACAATCTCTTGCAGATTTTTGCACTTTCTTTTTCAAAGTTTCTCCATGATACTTATGACAGTCATGCAATGCTCTGTACACTACCAGTTTCTGCCATATCTGTGGCTGCTCACATAGCTACTGTGCAGCCCCTGCCTAGGCAGACATGCTCTTCTTAGCTCTGGTTGAACATGTGGGTTGTTTGGAAACATATCTTGAACTCATGATCCCATGTGCTCATCCTTGGTAGTCCTTCTTTCCACAAGGATATTCAATTTTTCTCTCTTCTCAAGTGACTGGTTTTTTTGCAAAGCTTACAAGTTCTTCATATCTCTTAGGGCCTCTTCTTCCTTACCAGCTGAAATTGACTTGAAGTGATTATCAGAGGACTGCCACATGGACAGAAGGACTGCCACATGGTAAAGTCACATAAACCTTATTTTCTGAAGCAAGGAAGAAACAAGTGATGCTTAAACACCCCAATCAAGCAAAACCCCCTCCTAAAAAGAATATCTGTAAGAAAAGAACAGTAGTTTTTCTACAGCTCTTCCTCTGTCATACCTTGCACTGTACTCTAGAGAGAAACATAATGTTTATAAAGATAACTGGAACTAGTCCTGCAAAAATTCTGTTCTGAATCCTCTTAAGCCTGCAGTAGTATTTCTAAAACTCACTTGAATCATTAAGAAGTAAAATCTTTCCTAAAGTTGTAAACTCTCTCTTCCCCTTATTCTCTCCATCTCTCTCAGCATCCTACCCTTGAGCTGATAAAACTCATGTACTTGATCTGGGACTTGAAATTCCTTGCCTCCTATATCCATTTTTACCATTTTTCAGTGCAATGGCATTTGTGTTTTATGAAGCTCTGAAACTTTGCTATTTCAGCAAGTACGGGAAAATACTGACTTCATAAAATCCCCAGACTAGTACACAAAGAAGCAGGAAAGACCAATAAGACAGAAATGTGTTACCTAAAGGCAAGTCTACATTTCAAAGACGTTTTCTCTCCCTTTCTCACACACACACTTTCATCACAAACTTGGTATCTCTACACCATGAGTATGAAGGAGCACTATGATTTAAAGAATCCCAGTATGCTGCCAGAAAACTCCTGAGAGACTAAATAATCATTATTGGAAAAGAGACCATAGCATATACGGCTACTGAGAGGATTGTTGTATTCAAGTGTAAAAATTTGTGAAAGCAAATTTTGCAACTGAAAATTATAACTTTACACATTTGAAATTTTCTGCTACAGAAGAAATTACTCATTTCCAGATTAATTTTATTTTCTAAAGGCAAAATGTTAATGTAGCAATTTGCTTTGACTTTGTTGATCTGATTCAGAATATTTTTGTTCTTGTTGAACTGAGATGATGCATTTAATAATGAGTCAATTAAAAAAAAAAGGATAATAAAGTACATGAATCAGTTACATTCCTCTGTCAGCAAATAGCCTGTGAGATGCTATCAACTCTGCCTCCAGACTGGCTCCATTGGCAGAGCTTTCTGGAGAGTGAGAGCTGAAATAATGGACACAGATATCACTCTCAGCTGCACAATAAAGAATGTAAGTAAGCATGGGAAAAAGCTGGACAAGGAATTTCAGCTAAAATTCAGAAGAAAACAAAGTGCCAATATGGAGTAAGTAGTTTTGTTGAGTAATTGGCTCAAAATTCCAGGTTGATCTAATAACAAAAAAAGTTTGGTTGTTTTTTTTTTTCCTGAAATGCAGTAGTATAGATTTGCCTGGGGACATATGCAATCAGGATAAATAGTAATCAGCCCATTTCTTCAGTTGACATGGCTGTTTAATAATCTGACTACTTAACTGTCTTATGTAAAATTGCCTGTGGTATTAATTGTATATATATCTGCACCCTAAATGATCTCGACAAACATAGTGTAAGATGAAATGTCACCTGTGTGCCTGGCATCACTAAAACAACAAAAAAAAAAGAAGAAGCAAAGAAGAAAAATGTTAAAAAACCAAAGAAACGAGATGAATAGCAGTTAAATTTTCATATAATAACTGAGAGATGAGAAAAGGGAAATAAATGTTACATTGCAATTTGGTGAGTGAAGAAATTAATCTGTGGAACTGATCTTGTGTTATCGTCACCTGGAGCTTCAGTCTGAGATATTAAGTAAAATGAGTGAGTAATCACCACTGAAATTTAACGTAGCTCCATCCATATCCCAGTATTTTACAGATTTAATGTGATGTTGTGGACACTAGAGGGAAGCACATCACTGAGCTACAGTAGTTTATGGTGCTGAAGAGAAAATAGTACATTCCTGTAATCATGGACTCTTTCATTTAATGGCAACATTAAAATTTTTCAGGGAGAAAACACAATTAGTGGACTAAGGGAATGAATGTAGGTTACGAGGCTTATTCTTCCCATAATGGATATAAATGTACTTTAAAACTTTAGTTACTGTTATGGATCATGGACAACTGAGCAATTTATATATTAAACTAATCACAGGTAGTCCTTATATGTCATGGTTTCATCTTTTTTTCCTTTCTCCTGCAGTTGATGTTTCCCAATTTAATATGTTCATCCTTTAGTGCAAGTAAAAGGAAAAAATCTTTAGGGTCTGATTCACTACCTTCTGTACTGTTTATTTCTGGCTTGACATGGTAAAGGAAAGTCTTGTCTAAAGAAGCTTTTTTTACTTTGTGCCAGAGTTAATGACTGTAACGTATTGAATCTCATGCACAATTCATGAGAGCTGATTTAGCATTAATGTAGGTGCATAGAATGGCTGGAGCTGTTCACCTGCTCTCCCTGATGGAGGCAAAATGCTGCCATGATTTCTAACAAGGAGAAAGTGGAGGAATGAATCACAAAAATAAAATGTATAATATATAATGTATATATAAATGTGGCTTAAATGCATTGCAAGTGATTTGCACATAACTGGTGAAATACTCTTCTCTGGTGTCAGCGTAATCTTCTAGTCAATGCTAAGATACAAGGCTGGATTGTCATGCTGTTGGCAGCCCTCTGAAGCAAATTAGGACTTGATCCTCCTGCCAGCAGAATCATTGGCAGGCAATCATATGCACAATATGCTGCTCTAAATGCAATCAGAGAAATAGAGTGCATTTTACTTAACTAGGTAAAACTCTTCAGCTGATAATCACCTGCTGATTTATAACCACCTGATAACTTGTCACTTCTCTAATTGATGTTCTTATAATATATAGAAAGAAATTCTAGTAAAGTAGAATTTTTTTTTTTTCACTCCCATGCTCATTCATTGAAAATAGATTTTGGTCAGTTGGTTCCAGTAGCCGTCACAGCTGCTATCAAAATTGGTTTTCTCTTAAAGTGATCTTATTATAGACTCATTGCATTTATAGGACTGAAATTATTTTCTTCCAAAATCGATATTGACATGCATTTACCATTCCTAGATGCTCCAGGCCTGTATAAAGAACTCAATCACTATGTCCTGTTTAGCTTCTCATTATAGCTCTTTAGCTCTTGCCTGCTGAGGAAATAACTAAGCACTTGGAATTGATATGGCTTGTTTTGACCAGAATTATAATTTTTAGTTATTAATATTAAGTAGAATTCCAACAAGTAAAGATGGCTCAGGGGAGATAAATACTCCAAGAGAGTATTAAATAAATACTCCAAGAGAGAGGGTCGAGAAGATGGAGCCAGGCAGTGTCAGGACCAGAGGCACCAACAGAAACTCTGGATGCTCCCTTTGAGCATCAGGAAACTTTCTCACTGTGAGAGTGACAGTGCTGGCTCACAGTGACCAGGGAGGTTGTGGAGTCTTCATCCTTGGAGACTGTTTTTTGTTCTGAGCAAGTCCAGAGTTCTTTAAGATTATGGCTTCATTTCCATTTGTATCAATTTAGCTTCTAATTCCATCATACTGGTCTTCTATCTTTTAGTTACCTTTTGTACAATAAGGACTTGATCAGCTATGCACAAACATCTCTGTTACTGCTTGCTGTGGCCAGCATGACAGCCTGAAGGTAAGTCCTGGGCAACTTGGCCTGTTGTGAAAGACTAAGAGAGAATTTCTACAGCCAGGGGAGTAAAGGATGACTATGAAGTGTCAGGCTTTGGTTTCTGCACCAAACACTATGGGAGACTATTTCTCCCCTAGTGGATACTTACCTCTATCCAGGATACAGTGTCCTATTTCCCCACTTATTGTTTGTCTTTTTCCTGATATCCTGTGTATAAACTGAGCTTCAAGTCTGAAGTTTCAAACTGAGATGGAAAGGAATAACTATTGTCTATTCTTGTTCTGTATGACAATCAAAAAAAGGGAATTAAGAGAGCAGCATTTAAATCCATAAAGACTGAAATTTCAAAGAAATTTCTAGATAACAGATAACCCTGATAACAGAAATTTCAAAGCCTAGATAACAGAGTGATATTACTGGAGTTACATTAGGGATCACCCAACTAAGGATCCTGAGACTGCATTGCAAGGCAGCACTGTGCTTGTACTATGCTGAGAAAAATTTTATGGATAGCCTAAAATAACTATTCAAAAGTAACTGTCTGTTTTAGGGTTGACTGAATAGATCTCTAGGTTTCAGTAAATTTATCTGATTAGATCTCTCTCGATTGTAATGAGATCTTAGTTCGCTTGTAAACATCTAAATTTAAATGTCTGAATCTGTGAGCTGTACCACTCAGGATGATTATATTGTAATAAAAAGACACTCAAGATGGCTTTAAACCATATGGCTTGGATAGGTCCAGTCTAATTTCACAGCAATATAGATTTTAGCTCAGAATAATATCCTGGCATGAAGGGTGACTACAGTATAGGCTATTTTGGAGACCTGCAGTAATTTACTTCAGGTAATAAAAATTTTAACATCAACTTAAATGGAATATTATTTGGTAACCATGCTGTTTGACGAGCTGTGCTCTGCAACCTTAATGCAAAAAGTATTTATTCCTTGTGCATTAGTGCTAGGGATATAGAATGAGTTCACCTGGTAAAATCCTGGATACTTAGTGAAAGAATGACATACTATAATGACATTATAATAAATTTTATTTCATTTTTCATTGTGTAGTATTGCTTAATTTGCTTGCATGGACATTGAACTTGGATAAGGTCATGCCATTGCACATAGCTGATTACTGTGGCTGGCTTCTGTTAAATAATAATTTACAGTGCATTCAGATAGTCAGTTATACTTGCCTTAAATGTGCAGCATTAAGTTGCTGCCACAATATATATTTTGTCACTTTTCTGAATACTTTTCTGATTCACTTTTTTTTATCATCTTCTCTAGTAATAAGTATGAAAGGACTCCAGGGAGAACTTATTGCAGCCTTTCTGTTATTAAAGGGACTTATAAGAAAGATGGAGTGAGACATTTACCAGGGTCTGTAATGACAAGACAAGGGGGGATGGTTTAAAACTGACAGAGTGCAGGTTTGGATTAAGTATTAGGAAGAAATTCTTTACTGTGAGGGTAGTGAGACAGTGGAACAGGTCACCCAGAGAAGTTGTGGATATCCTATCCCTGATGGTGTTCAGGTCCCGGTTAGATGGAGTTTGAGCAATCTGGTCTAGTGAAAGCTGTCCCTGCCCATAATCTAAGATTCTACAAATATGTATATATTTGAGTTCTAATTCATTAACAATAAAAATTGTTTTACTGGTGCAAAACTGCAGGCAGTTTGGAAAATTGACTAAATATCCCTTTCCTTTTTTTCTTTATAACACAATTAATTTCTCTTTTATTCTGAGATTTTTCTTTGGCGATTAACTTGGCCTTTCATTGGATTTACATAAGTAAAGTCTTCTTATGTATTGTAAAAGTCTTCTTAAGTGTCACAGAAATTAAAAAGTAACCAGTTTACAGACATGGTCCTCCAGTGATCCTCAGTCAATCCTTTCATATTCTGTATTTGTAATAACCAATTTCAGGTAACTCTTCTATAGTTAATAATAATATTTTCTTCACTTTTTTGCAAATGAATTAAAAATAAACACTTCTTAAGATATAATATTTGATGAAGTTTTTGTTGTTGCTGGGGTTTTTTTTTTGTTTTGTTTAGTTTGGTCCAGTACATCATTTAGATTGACTTGAAATTGTCCATAATTTACTTTCAGTTGGCTCTTATCTATTCTGTTACTGGTGATAGGATCACACTATGCTCCCAGGCTTCACTGGAGGGACCTCATGTGGCCACTCTTAGCAGACAGTTGTGCAAATCCCTGCAGAATTCTAACACTGGGCTAAGAGAAGAGGTTGGGAGGAGCTCTGCTGAGGTCCAACAAGATTACATCTGTGGGCTTTCTTAGAACAACTGGGTGAGTTACCCTGACATAGATGGAAATTAGGTTTGAGAAGCAGGACTTTCCCCTCATGAAGCCGTGTGCTGGCTGTGACCAATGACTATGTTGTTCTCCAGGAATTTTTCTATACTTCCCATAATAATAATTTCCATGATTTTACCTGACACTGGAATGAGACTGACAGGCTTGCAGTTTCTGAGGTCCTCCTTTTTGCCCTCCTTGAAAATCAGGACAGTAATTTCCAGCTTCCAGTCAGCTGAGACCTCTCTGTGTTCCCAAGACTGCTCAAAAATCATTGACGGAAGTTTTTGCAATGACATCAGTCAGGCCTTTGAGGATTTTCAGATTAATCCCATCATGCCCCAGAGATTTATAGGGATCCAGCTGGAGCAGGGTAAACTGGAAGTTGATCATTCTTGCAGTCATGGCCTTTCAGCTCAAGGCACTGAGATCCCCTTGGTCCATCATCTCTGTTGAAAACAAATGCAAAGAATGACCTAAACACCTCAGCCTTGTCTATGTCCCTGTTTTGTTATGACCATCCTCATCCTGTGAGTCTAAAATGACTCTATTTTCATTTGATTTTTTTTTTTTTGTGAGTAGGTGGTTCTCTTGGGGTTTTTTTTGTGTGTGTTTTTTGTGGTTTTGTTTTTTGTTTGTTTGTTTTTTGTTTTGTTGGGGTTTTTGTTTGTTTGGTTGATTGTTTTTTAAAATAAATTTAGCAATCTGCTTCACAATGCACTTTTTAAAGTGCAAATTTAGGCAAGAATACATTATTATTCCTTTTGCTGATACCCTCAGGTAACTTTCCCATGAAATTTATATTCACTGTCACCTCCCAAGTACAGCTGGGAGGTGCACTTGGTATACAGTGAGGTATTCAATTTTTCTTTTATAATAATGCGAAGAATAATTTGGTGGCTTTTGTTTTTAAAGCTCATGGCCTATTAACATTAACTGGTAAGGAAAATTTTCTAACCTCAGATGATGCCAACAGTTAAAAAATTTATTGTTAACTACCTGTATGATATTATACAAAGAGTCACATTTGATACTGTTCTGTCCTGTTACATCCTGTATGACATTATTGTTTAAAAATCATAAAAATATAGAAATATATATAGAAATATTGTATTTGTATATGTAAATATACATGCTGAACACACAGAATGGGTGTCAAAGCAGAAGTGCAAAAAGATGAAAATCAAAAGTCATTGTGAATAAATATAGATGCCTGTGAGATATTGCCTAATGGATAACACCAATAAAGACATCTGAAATAACATTCTTGGGGGTTTTTTAAAAGCATTTAGGCTTCCACAGCCATACAGCAGGTTAGAGGAAAACCAAGAGCAGATTCTAGGAATAGGAGTCACCTTGTCTTCCTTAAACACATGTAACAGCTATTTCTGAACCTCCCCCTTTATATTCATTGTAGAGAAACAGACTTTTTAGGATTCAATCCATCAGCTGTATTTAAAATGTCTATTTTAGAGTTAGAGAAATTCTGTCTTAGACTTTGTAGTCTAAGTGACTAGATTTTTACTGATTATTTCTGGAGACTGGGGTGACTCAGATAAAGAGCAGGCCTCTGCATTTAATCAGATGAATTCCACCCTAAATCTTTCAATTGAAGGAACTAAAGCTTTTCTCTCTGAACCATGAAATCATTCTGAATAAGAAGATAAAACAAATCTAAGTAACTGTTGTGCATCCAGAATAAGTTCAAATAAACCTTTTCCTCTTCACTTAGTTAAGCCAAATACGCCTGCTTTGCAATTCTGGAGATACCTGACACAACTGACTGTATTCTACCACCCTGTTATCCCAGACAAGGCACAAAATTTCAGAGTGGACGACCACATGACTGTGTAATTTATAGTCCCATGTTATCTGATTTGCATATAAACTACCCCAATAAACCAGTGTCTAGTGAAGTAGGTCCAAAAATATCAGACATATGCATAGCTTCAGTTTCTGACTTATAAAAATCCTTTCAACCAGAAAAGAGTTCCAAGGATTCTAACTTGCAATTTGTATTCCTGTTATATTTAATAACTCTTTACATAATCCATCTAGGTCAGGTTAAATGAATGCCTTGTTGCTACTTAGATGATTATGGGTTGCAATTCATTTAACGTGCCCAACGATTCATGTTTAATTTATTGACTTTAATGTGGTACGTGAGTGACCTGTGCATGTGTAGTACTTTAAATGCATACACACTAGCACATACAGCTCTCTGCAGTATTTTGCTTAAGTAATCAGCTAATCAGTGTGTTAGAGTTTGAGATATTGTGTGACTCTTTATGTCACTGTTTAATTTAATGCTACTTGCAGTAATGAGCCTGTCTGGGTTGACTGGCTACCTCTCAGGAGCTCCATGGCTTTTATGCCAGCAAGAATGGTTCAAGATGGGTCCAGTTCTGTGATTTGTTACCTGGCCGTCTGGCATGAGCCACTGACTCCTCTTTGTATCTCATTCTAATTTTGTGTTTGAAAACTAATTAATGACTGCCCTTTGTTTACAGCTGGAGCCATGAATCTTCCTTCAATACCTAACAAGTCAGATGGCATTTACAACTAATACCTTTTACAGAAATGATCTTTCTGTATGATAGGGGTATACCTCAATATTTCCTGAGTGTTTTGTAGTAGTTTTTTTAACATGAGGAAAATGAAGAATGTTTCAGGGAAATCTGATCTTTCTTAAAGTCCAGAAGTTAGGGCAGACTTATATTTTTATGCTACCTATTAGCCTGTTCCATGTTCTGTTCCTGCTAAAGGCAGCTGCTTTCAGTTCTCATCATGATACCAAATCCTTGCAAGGTAGAAAAAATGAAATTATTGAGCAAAGGTGCTATTGTTCTGATGAAATCCACAGTAGCAACGTTTTTTTTTCCTTAAACACATTCCTTGTATCTCTAAGCTTCAGTATGCAAGCTAGTGATTGATATTTGTGATATCAAATGAGGGGAAATTCATACAGCAGTCTAATTACACAGTTCCAGATTTTTTTTTTCTTCCCTCTCCCTGAAGCATGAGAAAATTCTGCTTTTTGTATTTGTCCTATGCTGTGATTTTTTTGTTACATTCATTTTCCTGGGTTTTAAGTCATCCTCATAGCACCCTAACTGTCAAAAAGGACATCACTGTAATGGGCTTTGTTTCTGACTTCTTTTGAAGTGTCTCAGAAAAAAAGAGTCCAGAAAGTCCAGAAACATCTCATTTGCCAGATTTTGTATGTGCCAGGTACTAAATATTTGGATTCTAAATGGTGAAATATAGTTCCATTTTCTTGTGAAATAGTTCCCAGGTAAACATCACTGTGCACTGTAGTGTCAACAGAGATGTGCTAGTTTTAATTTTAACCTGTTAACAAGTAGACTCCAAATCCCCAAGGAGCAATGATAGTTCCATACTCAGATTTGCACAACTTAATTATACTAAATTATACCCTGTAAAGAGTGAAAAAAAAAGTTAAAGTAGGTGCTGACTGACTGTCAGCACATCTAAAACTTTGAAATACAGGCCAGAGATATCCCCAGCAGGGGAATCTAGCCAAGAGATCCAATATCAGAGTTTCATTTTTTAAAAATATGCACATTTAATGCAAATACCTTTATTGGCTCCATAAACATTTAGAGCTTATCCTAGAGCTATTCTATCCTAGACCTAAGCTATCAACTTTGTAAGAGAGAAAATTGCTGGCACGGCAAACTTCTGCACTGAGGGGTAGTTCATTTCCAGCATCCTTGGAAAAGTTGTCTAGTTGAACTGGAGCTATGATTTATGTCAACTTATATGCCAACCTTTGACTCATATTTATTTCTACTGATATCTATTGTTTTAGAAACATTTCAAATGCTTTACACAATCATCTAAAATTAAACTGAAACAACATAAGTCTCTTACCAGTCACTTACACATAATCCAAGTTTGAAATGATTCCCTGGTCTTTACCTGTAATGAATTTCAGAGAAAAAGTGGGTTGCTTTGTAGAAAAATTGTGTGAGATTAAAAAAAAGAAAAAAAAAGTTCTGTGGCCCTAAACATATAATGCATTTAAAAGATGAGAAGGTTGCAGACAAATTTAGGATAGATTGACAATATTAAGAGTCTTTTCCAACCGAAATGTTTCTACGATTCTGTGATTCTCTCTTCCAGCAAGACTGAGAAATATGATAGTTCTCTAGTGAATGTCACGATGCCTTGTAGCCCCCGTCCAGATGGCTCCCTGACAAACAGGCCAGGGCTACAGTCCAGCACCTTTCCAGTAACTAACGTACACAATTGCTACCTGACCATCTGGATAACACCACTTGCTGTTTTGTATTTCCTGTAGTGCCTAGGACAAGTTCCTTAATTAATTGATATTCCATTTCACTTTTATAAAGTGAAAACAATAGTTGTAATGGTATTGGGAAATAAATACATTACGGATTTTGTATGCCTCAGCTCCTATGGTAATAGAAGCAATATAATTTCCATAGAGGATCGATTTTTGCTTTATTTTGCAAGATGATTTACAACAAATCCATGACTGAACCTGATATTTAGAAATATCTTTGAAGCATATAGTACCAGTTTTTCTGCCAGCTCTTGTAAGACTCCTGGGTTAGTTACATTCTGCCTGCATTGCAGTTAATGGAGAGTTTATTGTCCTAAATGCATCTTCTCTGGCAAAAAGGCTTCCAGTCTGAGTTTCCTAGGAGCAGCCTGCTGATTTCAGAAATGATGTATTTCTATTGGTGGAAGACATGCTCCTCTAATTGCCTTTTTTGATATTGTCAAGATATATATTACATGTAGTTGTTAAATTGCTCAGCAACTTTTGGTAATATATATCCTGTGAGATGTCACTTTCATTTCATGCTACACAGCTTTTCTTTCTTCCTTTAACTCCGTACAATAGCTCAGTTCCCTGCTTGCCTCTATGTGCTGAGGTTGTGTGATCAGAACAGTAGATGCAATCAAACTCACAATTAGACTGTGATTCACATTATGTAAAAGATTCATCATGCCAATTGATGTGAAATGACGTGCAGCCTCCAGGCAGTGATTGCACACAGTTTAATCTCTCCACACGGTAAAACCTGCACCTATCGCGGCTCAGCAAAGCTTACTTGTAATCATTTTTGGACTAATGCCTTTCCATGATTTCATTATGAAGAGTATAACAATGAGGCCTTTTTCTGCTACTTCTTTTAAATGCCAGGGTGTGCTGATTACTCAGTTAGCATTCTGCTTGCAGTTGACCTTTTGAGCAGAAATGCTATGAGAATAGTGGGTTTTACCATTTATGGATTATGTGTTTTACTGAAGACAAATGAATTTTTTTTTTTATTCTTTATCCTAACATTCCTCTTTTCCTTCTTTGACTACTGGGTCAATCGCTACTGTTTTTTTCTAGGAGCTCAATCCAAAAGAAGGCATTTTTCTAATTTCTAAAATAAAAAAGGATCTTAAATGACTCTTCTAAACATCAATTTTCAGGAAAAGTTACTCCTTTACCATAGTCTACATCTTTATGTATTTTACTGTAGCTATGGAAAGCTAGACTCTTTGAATGGTTATCTAAAAAGGACGACAAGGATGCCAAATCTCTGACCTGAGCAGGGAGTGACCATGGGTGTGAGCATGCCAAAAGCGAGGTGTGGAGGAGAGGTGTGACTCCTCATGATGGGTCTGACTGGAAACTGCAGGGACTGCATGGGCAGGGGGTTTCCAGCCTTGAATTCTAAGTAGAGTTTGTCTTTAATTTAGATTTGTCTTTAATGCCTGTGGATGACAAGGAATACATAGATGCTAATATGCATGGCTAAACTCTCTTTCAAAGAACTGAGTGTGACTGAGTGGCACTCATTTTTCATTTATGAATAACTTATCTAGATGAAAAATCATTTGAGACATGCATATCAAAATGAAAAAAACCCCAGAAATATGTAAATTGTTATGTCTTTGCTCAATAATTGAAAACACTCATTTCCAGAACTACAAAAAATTAGTCTTTGGCTATTTTGGAATTCACTCTGTGTCCTATTTCATTCAGCAGGAAATGCAGATGATTAAGGATCAGGCAGAAGCTGTAGTCATTGACTTCTGACGGAATACTTTGAACCTATTTGTGTTCAGAGTTCTTTTAATTAACTGCTTTTTCTACAGGATGAAAGAGAACTGGAGCCAAAATCCACTGAAAACAGGAGATCAGATAAAGCTTAAACTAAAAATACTATATTCTGTAGTTGGAAATCCCATTTTGCTACTCACACACATGCTGTAGCACAAAAGCTGTGTTCCCCAAGCAGAGTTAGGACCCCATGAAAGATATTCTGGAGTCTTCCAGAAGTTCAATAGGACTTTGCTGTTATTAATGTTTCTAATACTGCTGAAAACTGTGTTCAGCTATGGTAAAATAATGTACAGGAATTTTTCATGAGAGAAAGTTGTAGATTCTTTTTTCCAGATGCAAATCACATGTCTGTATAGATCAAATATATTGCACCAAATTAAGACCTCTGTCTAATGAATATAAATTCCATTCCACATTCTTGAGATTTGAATCCAGTTCTTGTACTACAAATAAAGCCTCTCAAGTCTTGGTTATCCAAAGATGTCTTCATATGTAGCCACTCTGAAATTCTCTTTTCATACAGTCCATGTGCTATAAACTAAGTATATCAATGCACAAAAGTCAAATCATCTCTTCCAATTTAAGGAAAATTGTTAACTCAGTTGTTAAAGCCCATACCTGAAATAGATGATCTCTATAATTTCAAATTTTGTTTTGTAGTCACAGAATCCCAGAATGGCTTAGGTTGGAAATGATCTTAAAGATCATCTCCTTCCAAACCCCCTGCCATGTGAAGGAAGGGTACTGCCTGGACTGGGTTGGCCAGGGCTCCATCCAGCCTGGTTTTGAACACTTCTAGGGATGGAAGTGTCTAACAAAGACAAGTTCTAATTCTAACAAATTCTTCCACTGGGTGTTGCCTGAATTTTGTCTCTTACTGACAAAAAGTGGGGAGGAGAGGGGAGTTGTTGAGCATGCAGAAAAATCAGCTCCTCTCCCTGGAGAAAGTTTTCTGATCCAATTCAGTAAAACACATGCTTAACTTAAATATTAGATATGAGTATTGATGTCTATGAAACTGCTCTGGTAACAAGCACTGACGTGATTTATTTATTGGGATAAGGAGGACAAAGAAGATGATCAGAAAGATAAAAGATTTTGGAGAGCTTCACTCGTGTCTGGAGAGTGATCCTCATATACAGTCCCAGCGCAGAATCCCTGCTTTGGCCTTGTTGATGCTGCACAGTGCCACATAAAATATCTCTATTATGTTTCCTGCTGTGAGCCAAAAGTAGCATGGCTTCAAATGCTCAGCGCTGTTCCCAAGCTTATATTTCCTTTTCCAATTCTGGACTTCAGTAAGGGAGGGAATAGGATAACTGCTGACATAGACAGACTTAGGGGAGACCTCTCAATCTGTGTAACATATGTGGATATTTTACTGGTAACATTTAACTAGCCAAAACCTATCCCAAAAGCCATGTTTAAGGAAACATTCAGCTGCCCATCTGATTTTGATAAATGCAATTTTCCCTCTAAATAAGCTTTATGTTCATTGTGTAGAAACATATGTCGATGGTAACAGTGTTGAGGGCCATGTGCCAAGCCTCCTCTGCTGCTCCTAATGGAACTCTGGAACTCTGGATACGTTCAGGTGTTTCCAGCTAAGACTGCAGATGTTGATTTTGCTCTTCTCACCAGGCAATAAGCATGTTCAATTATAGATATCACTAGCTAGAATCTTTATGCTCCTGTAATTTATTTCTTAAAACAAGCCTACAGGTAGATATTGAGATTAGAGAGTAACTTCTCAGATGTGAGTGTGGAATCAATTATTACATTCCCATCTCTACCTACCCATAATTTTCCCTTTCTCCTCTCTCGATTCAAAGTGTTGCACCATCACTTTGCAAGGGTCTGTCTCTAGATACGTACCATTACCAAGAGATGAACTTTCCTTAACATTCCTTCAGGGAGAATTTAGAGATACATTTTTAAAAATTTAATCTTGCCTTCAGAAATGCTGTGATTCCCTACAGGCCTGTGTAGCATAATAATGTTTTTAGACCTGTGGTGTAACACCCTAGGATGTGTCACCAAGCTTTGCCTCTAACCCTAGCAGCTCTAATGCTGCTGAAGTCACTGCAGCACTTCTGAGAGCATCACCTGGTGTCATGGCAAGCCCTGGAGAGTCCCTTGTAGTTGACTCCAAACAGCACCTAGGAAACCAAGTGGGTCTTAGATAGTGAGACTTGTTGAACTTAGAGCATGCTTTCCAGCAGCAGGAATTTCAGGATTTATGCCATGACCCTGTGTGCACCAGCAGGCCCCACTCCTCACAGTTTAGCTGACAAGATACTTCTTTAAAATCTTCTCATGTGCTTGGGTCAGGCTGTCCTGAAATGAGCTCTGTGAGGAAGATCTGTGAGGAGCTTCACCTGGGATCTTCACCCATGCAGCTCCTTGGATCAGGAGCTGCATTTAAGCTCAGGCTTAGTCCTTGCCTGGGTTATACCTGTGCTCAATTTCCAATCCTGATCTTACTTTGCTGACTTGCCTTGTCTTGGCTGTGGACCTTCCTCATCCTTTAGGACTTGTCTGGAGATCACTGGACTGGTGGATGATGCTGGTGATCATCAGACCTGCTGCTCTTCTTTGGGTCTTATGTATATTTTATAACTTTAGATAATCTAGATCTTTTAATCTTTCCCATGCAGAACTCTTCCTTGTTTTGCCTTGACCCATTTAAATGGCTTGGAGGTTTAGGTGGACATATTTTTATATATAAAAATATATAAATAATAAATACATCAGTGGCTCATTCCCCTGTCATCCCTTGTTGATAGTAGGTCTTTCCACCTTGAAAACTCTGAAATTTGCCAATGGCATGAAAGAAATACCATGTAGCAGCTGCTGCCGACAGTTTCCCTTTTTCATTCCTCTTTTGAACAGGGCAAAATAGTATTTTTATCTATTTAATTGGGACAGAAGATGCTGATTCATCATAATATGCTTCTGATTAACAGTCAATTTTGCTGATTCTCTTCACTACCAGCTTTTAAAAGAGACTACTTGTTTCTGATTTCAAATAACATCATTAATGGAAAAAGAGCCCAAAAAAGTACTACAATAGGACAGCAGGTAAAGCACAAATTTAAAAAAAATAACAGTAGAAGGAAAAATTAAAAACATTAAGGAAAATAAATGAAAAAAATGAAGGAAATTCTAATTGCAATTCTAATTGCTTGCTTGAGGCAACTTCAGTAGCACTGCAAACCCATGACAGAGCCTTGTTAGTATAAAATAGCTTCATAGAAATGCATTTCCTAACAGCTGCACCCAGCTGAGATGCAGTAATCCCTATATAAGTGCTACGTGTGAAAGTTGTATATTCTACATTTAAGGTTGAAATATTTAAATTTTTCTCTTTTTTTTTGCCAGTGTTAAAATATTTCTCCCAAATTAGTCTACTCCTTGCAGCAGTGAGATGAAATTCTGTAAACAGAAAATAGCAGAGTTTTTTTTAAAAAAATTGATTCTCTATGTGGAAAGAAAAAACAACTCAAAAAAAACAAGTAAAAACTTATTTAAAAAATCTTCAAGAAAGACAAAAACCTAAGTTTATATAGGAAAATATTATTTCTTTTTTACTTTTGCCTTCAGCTGGAATGAGAGAAATTGTTCTACCATCTTATTACAGTTTTAATAACATGAAATGAAGCGAGATAATATTATCTTTGTTTAGTCAAAGAGTTAATATTATGTATTGCCCATGCCTCTTTTTTCTAAAATAGTCATACACATATTTTCCTCCTGCTAGTGCAGCTCCTGAGTGTGATGAGTGAAAGTTAGAGGGAGGCATTTGCAGAGAAGGGTTCCCTTTGATTTGTGGGCAGGACATCACAAATTTGCCTGTGCTTTACACTATTCTGAGCAGTGTCTGAGCAATGAAACACACTGCATGTAACAATTTGAGAGCTGGGGTTGAAGGCTGGGTGTTCTGCAGACTGACAAGGGCTAGAAAACCCGAGCAAGCAAACAGAATCCGAATATTTTTGTTAATGAACAACACATAGTGTCAAACACTGGTCGTGTATCTCTCTCTCTTTCCTCATTTTCTTATCATCCTATACTGATCTATTTTTAATTTGCTCCTCCTCTACTTCAAATTTAGCCATCTTACAGCCTTTAATTTTATGAATTTCTAGTGTTGGTTTTAAATTGGATCATATGCTTTACCTGACCAAATTTTGAAACTAAATCCTGAGCAATGCTCATTTGATGTCGGTATTCAGCCTCTCACTTTAGGCTTATATTTGGATGCAATTGTGTGGTTTTAACCAATGGCAATTTCTTCTGAATGTACACAAATTGCCTGTCTGAGCTCTGCATAAATAGCTAATCAACTGTGCAGAAAACTCAGAGTACAGTGAAGACACCTTCTCTGGGTCCAGTCTGTGAAAGGAGTGAAAGGGTTTTTCTTTCTTAAAATAAATAATATTTTCCCTCAAAATACTATTATATGTCCCGCTATGTGTACAGCTAGAGTTAACCTTTAAGGTTGAAACTTGCTTTAAGGGCCACGATAAAAGACCCTCTAAAGAATTTTGTTTCTGTCTTTCAGCTCAGCTGTCTGTGCTCACAAGCCTGCTGCAGGTTGTGTCTCTGTGAGGGCTGGAGAAGGACGTCTGAGCCCCCAGGACCTTCCCCCTCTGGAATTGTACATGGAGCCTTGGTCAAGGTGGGACTGGACAAAGACATCTGACTTTGTGGCAGCTGGAACTGCTGCAGCTCAGACTCATGTTTTTTCTTCTGATGACTGCAATTAGGGCAGTGTCCTCCAGGATAGCTTTGGAACAGTCACAGGCAGAGCTTCCTTAAACTGTTGCAGCAAGAGTCTCTAGAGTTCATCTTCCATGGTATTAAATATTAATTATATACATATACACACAGAGATATTTACACAGAGTTAATTCATCCCTTGTGTAATGCTGTATGTTTAGAAGACCAAAAAGCAATGTTGGTTTTCTGTTTCTGGTAAAACAACATCTTCATCCTTGGTCAGATACTTTTTGTGTTTTAATAGAATCAAGCACTGTTTATTATTGCACTTTTTAAAATTTTAATTTATATATCCATTTCTATGAAAGAATTGAGACTTTGATGTTGTCTCAATTATATATATTATATATATGTATAATTGTATATTGTGTATTTGTATATATATATATATATATATACACACACACTGAAATATAGAACTCCTGTGAATAGTTCAGGCAGATAGCTCAAAAAAAAGTGTCAACCTATGGCTAAATGTTTTGTATAAAAATACTTGTTACTCTGTGCATTCCTGACGTGGGTATGGGTGCTTTAAATGGAAAAAAAATCTGAATTTTCATGATATAAGCAGCATCTGTTTAGAATATAACTATGACCTGCTGGTTCCTTTATTTGTTTTATTCTTTCTTCAAAGCAATCCTTTTCAGAACCAAGTTCATTTAATTATGTTAATAAAATAGTTTCATGCTACTATTCATACAGAATAATTTTCAAAGGAATAGTAGGTTGTCAATGTCACGAAAAATAAGTAAATGCTTTATCAATAAGAGAAGGGAAAGAGATTTTCTTCTTTTTCTGGTTCAATAAGAATTGTACCAAATAATAAAAAAATTTATAGTAGCAGATTTGTTATTTAATTGCTGTCTTCTACATAGCACGGACATTACTGTACTGCTTTCTCACCACTTCTGTCTATTTGAAGAGCTGAGATAGAAAAATTTATATTTTTTATTTTTTTTAAATGTTTCATCACAATATGATACTACACAACATCAAAACCATTTTTTGATTGAACACTTGCTTTTCACTAATGAGTAATTTATTTTTTTCCATTATTTTAAAATTTTAATATTTTTATAGGTTTGGTTTTTTCTTTAATTCTTTGAGTAAATGAGAGGCTGATAAAACAGCTGCAAGACTTCTACTGAGTCTTGACAATACTATTTTGGTTCCTTTCCACCCTTCAAGTCCTCTGGCTGTGCCAGTCCTGTGTCTCCCTTTCTGATTGCTTGGAGGAGAACAAAACAATATACAGATAAAGTATTCATATGCATTTGGCTATTATAGTGCCAATTCTTATTTCAGAATGTTGTGTTATGGTGTGTCCACAAGTGAAGGCTTTATAGGATTTCTGAACTCTGAGACTGCCCTGTACAGTGATGTGTGGTTATAGTTAGTTATTTTCCCTAAATAAGCTTCCCTAGATAGCAGCTGGTTGGTACATGAAGATTTTTTTACAGCAGTGTCACACAAAGAGAAAGTTCCTTTTCCAGTATGTTCTCCTGACATTCCCATTTAATGAACTGTTTATTGACCCTGAACAAGTAAAACTGTGAATGCCTCTTGTGAGTTTTCCTCACTTGGAATAGTTGAGTCTGTGTGATGCTCTGTTTTGCGGTGTGGTAATAACATTCCATATCTCTCCAACTGCTTATTTCCATGACACAGACATTTCCTTGGTAAATACCATTCTGGTGCACAAAATTCCAATGGAAAACTGTGATTCCATAGTATTGATCCACAAAGGGACAAGTATTAGAAGTGCACAGGTGGGGATCTACCACTGAAAAAAGATTAAATAGATTTTCCAAACCCTCTTCGTAAAATGGGCAATCAAAGAGTGGGTCTGAAGGCAAAATCTGGGTAGTTTGAGAAATAAGCATTGAAGAAGGAAGGGCAACAAAAGACAAAGGATTACAGTTTAATCTAATCTCTGTAAAAGGATGGTCATAGTCCTCTTTCAGTCACAGGCCCAAAAAAGTAAAAGGGTTTTGGTCTGGATAGTTGATCTTTTGGAAGTTCAAGGAACCAGTTACCATGACTGCTCATGCTTTTAAATGTTTGGTTTCCTTCAAAACATTTTTTTTTGCAGAACAGTTCATTTAATGAAGTACTTAGTGTTCAAATATCAGATTGTAGAAAGCTTTGCTTTACACACAAGTCTGGTTAGTTCACAGGTCTCAGATTCTGATACCACTTTCCATTTGTTCATGGTAGAAAGACATGGTCAGGACAGCTAAGATGAAGATTCTAAACTATGTAGTTGTTCAAACAGGGTAAGTTCGTTTGCAAAATACTAATTTTAGATTTTTTTTCTTAGCCTGGCCCATGTCTCATTTCTCTTCATTTTTTTATTGACAGAGCTTTGTGACCTAGGAACATGGAATAAATTAAATTGTTGGTTAATTTTCAACCGATAACTTGAAGCTTATGCTAGGTGTGAAGAGAACCACCTGTCAAGCCTACCTCACTGTTACTAAGGATAGGATAATATAAATTCAAATTAAAAAAATTCAAAACTAGTAACCCTGATCCTAATAATGCTGCACATCTCTTGAACAAAACAACTTTTATTGTGTTTTCTGTTTGGCTGCATGCTCAACAAGGCTGCAGTAGATAGTTTAACACAAAGCAGGTATTCCTGGTGAAATTTCTCTGACAAATTTGATCACAATCCCACATCTTACAAGTAGCAATTTAGCCCCAGGGTCTGTGCAATGCAAGGTGTTGTAGTTTCCTTCTCTAGCAGTTCCTCCTCTAGTGTTCTTAAAAGTTGCAATGGTTTAGAAGTTTACTGGTCTTATTATGGTTCCAGGTGGTGTCACCTTAGTACATTTTTGGGTGTGCCTCCACTACGTGCTACCTAAAAAGAAACATTTTCTACCCAATTGCTGAATATTCAGGAAACAAAATGTGAGTAGAGATTTGCTTGGGCTTTCATTGCAATAAGGGAAAGCAGAGAGTGGGGTTGCAGCGCTTTGACACTCTTCCCAAGAAGACATTTTTATCTAGTTCTTGGTTTTTTACAAACTATTGTGATCTGATAAATTCCACAGAGAAGGGATTTTTTTTCTTCTTTTTTTCCTCCCTCTTCACTAGACAGATACATCAACAAACAGTAGGAGGGCTGACTCATCCCCACTGATAATAGCATGCAGGATAATTTTGCCATGTGACTCACTTTCTTCTTTGATTCTAAAAGACGTTTGAAAAAAGAGTGGCATTAATTTAAATAGATTTCCCATAAACAGGATTTACTAAAAAATATAAAATCCTTGCTTTTATCTCATCTTTAAAAACTACAGGAAAGAAAAAGCCTGCTATGATGTTCTAGCATTTTATAATGTTATTGAAGAATGAAAATATTCTCTTAGTGAGTAAATGGAACATATTTTGGGAAATGTATTTTCAGGGAAGAATTTTTACCTCTGTGCACATCACTGCTTTCTTAGTCTGTCACAGAAAAATAATCCTTTTTGTTACCTCCTGCACTTTTATAGCTAGACCCTCATCTAACCTTGACCAGGGTCATGGCACAGAAGGAATTGATAAGACATACTTCATTTAGGATTAAATAACGAGACTGACAGAGCCTAGAGGGGCTTGCAATCCTAACAGAGAGTTTGCCAGCAGTCTTAGGAAAGAAAAACAATGTGGCATGGTTTAGTTTCTATGTAGTACATTATATACCTGTGAAAGGCTGATTCTTGTCTTCTACCACTGATTTTGAGCAACACTGATGTTCTGAGAACTTTTTGTGATCCAATTTGTACTTATTATTTCAATGAGATTTCACTGTTATCCATAAGTAATAATTTCCTCCCTCTTCCCTTTTTCACTGACTGTGACAGTGCCTTAGTTTATTTTCCAAGACTTCTTTTGGTTTCTATGTATATTTTTGGTAACACAGACATAAATGTGTGCTGCAGTTTAGCCTAAATTTTCAAATGTGGATAAGAAAAAAAGGGATCTATGATGGAGGATACCTTCATTTCCCAATTCTATGTGTTAAAAATATGTCTTTTTAAAAGAATTTTTCATTGCATGTCCTAGCTTTAGCAAATGGCATTCTGTGTTTCATTATGTGACAGAGGTGACTTGTGCATGCATCCAGTCTAAAAGTCTTGACTGAGAATTTTCTCAGATCTCAGGGGATAAAAAAGTCACTTCTTAGTTGGAGAGCTAAATTTGATCCTTTTTTTCAGATAGAGAATTAATCATCTTTTGTCTTCTGAGCTGTAAAAGTTGAAATGTTATGTGACTGTTTCTCCAAGACAGTTTTAATTGGCATTTATGGTAGGATTTGAGAGTGTCAGTTATAGCAGCATACCAATACCAAGAGCCAGAGGAATACACTATAATGGTATATATTAATTTTGATTTTTATGCTCTGCACACTAAATTGAGATTTTAAGGGATATATTGTAAAACGTGGCACTTATTTTAGAAGCATCACACCTGTTAATTTCATAAAACTCAGTTCTCTTCCGTAAATGCCCATAAACAGTTTTCTTTTAACAAGCAGTCTTAAAACTACTTGTGCCCTTATCAATTATTTAGATTACAATTTCAATACATGGTAATGAAACTGTTCTCTAGCAATCTGTGAAATTAAGAGTGTCTTTTTCCTGCTGGACTTTTCAGGAGACTGATGTAAATCCTGTTGAGATCATTAGGAATACTCCCCTTATTCTTACTCAGGGTAGAACTGCAACATGAAAGAATGTACTATTAGAGAAGGAATTATCTGCATAACTTGTTTGTCATAAACTGTAAGCTTAATTTCAATGATTCTCATGATTTTATGATAAAAAATTCTAGCCTTGTCACAGATATCTTTTGAGAACTTGAACAAATCATTCAAACTGCCCACTTTATTTCCCTGTCTGTAAAATGGAAGACATGTTTTCTTTGTCCCAAATTTATAATGTCTTGCTTATCAGTGCTTCATATTTTTCAAATCCGTGATGTGTTTGTAGAGGTCCTAGAGCAAAGGATCTTTTTTGATAACTGTGGCTTTGACACCCATTCATAATTGAAATATATAAGAGAGGGAGCAGGCCTGTTCTGTAGCCTAGATGGCATTTCAATAGAGTAACTCCTTTTCTTACATGCTCATCATATAACTGAAAATGATGAGCCTTTCCAAATACTTATAGCTTTCAGCAGGTTAGCTCTGCTAAGGTCTTTGCAAGTCCTTCCACAGACAATACATCTCCTTCATTTAATTTTCCAGACGTGTATATTCTATGGTGATGAACTCATAACCAAGATTAAATGACTTGAGCTTGACTGAACAAAGTCACAGTTCTACCCTCTCGAGGAACTCCAGAGCTCCCAGGATTTCTATATGCTCAGTTTTCATTAATTTTAATATATAAGCAGCTCCTGTTAATACAGTTTTGCTGACCACTTCCAAAAGAACTTGAACACTCACCTATGTCTTTATTTTCTGACACAGTATTTTTCATGGAACTGTGCTTGATAACATAAGGTAAACCTTTAGTGTCTTTTTCTTTTTCTGCTGACCTACAAATGGATTAGGTGAGCATGTAGAATGTATATCATGATTGATCTTTCCTCTCATAGATCTTGCAGTGTAATTTTTACAATATAAACATGGAGGGGAATGTATGCTGATGGGTGAATTTACCAATGTGTTTTGTCTGTTCTCACAGCTTACTCCTTCACTAGAGCCTGACACTTGCTCTCTCCTCTACTCAGGCACTGGCTTCCCCTTCTTTGCACCATTCCTGGTTCTTGTCAGATTCTTGGAGTCTGCTCACTAAGCCAGCAGAAAACCAACACATAAAAAGTCAAAAATAAAAATTTTGGGGTATCTGCCTACTGAGAAAGCAGGCAAATTACTGTACTAAAGAGTTATTAGAGCTATTAGATCACCTCAATAATATAGTGAATATCTTTAAAAACATCCTGACCTAGATTGTCTTCATTATTTTTTCAGGCAAGAGTAGGAAGGACATCTGGGCTCATGATATGGAGATATGTTTACAACACTAAAACTGTTTTCTTCAGTTTATTTCAAGTCTCACTCTAAAGGCTTACAATTAATGTTATGAAATTCATTATTTCAATTAGAGTGATTGTCCCCTATCAAGCTGGAATATGTAAATGTAAGTAAAATACATGTTTTTTTCAATTTCTTTCAGTATCTTGTGGGTAAAGAGATTTACATTTATCAATGTAATAACTTTAACAGTTATTTTTGGATCAGATATGAGCTCAAATAAAAGGAAATAATTTCCTTCATTCTAACAATATGTTTAGTGGTGTGTTTAAAGTTTCTGTTGCACATAAGAGTGCAGTGATATTTAGTTATCTGTGGTGTTTTCCAAGAGAAAATAAAATAAGGCAACAGCTTGAATGCTTTATAGAAAGAGGGTCTATCCACCACAGTCAAATAAAAGTAATGCATTGACTGTTCATCTTAAAAAAATCTTTGCTAGACACTGAAATGGAGTTCTGGTCAGAGTTCAAAAATATTCACCCTTCTAATCTTGCTGTGTAAAATACCTTTGCAGTGACCTGCCAATTAGTAATGAAAGCTGAAGTGGTTTATGAGTCAGGGATACGGAAAAAAAGAAATGAGAACAAGTTTTCTCTGATATTTTAAATCTTAAAAGGAGTATTAACTGTTAGAGCTAGTTCTCTGATGATTTCAGTTTGCATTTTACTAAAAATAATTAGACATTTTGCAATTTTGACCAGTGTTTCTGAGGCATGTTAGTGATTCATCTAACAAACAAATGGGATGAACACTGACAGGTAATGTATTTTTAACAGAATGTTAAAAATAGCACTTTTTTTCACATTCTTATGAAACAGAAATAAAAATAGGTGTATCATAAAATGAAGAGAGTAAAATTCCATCTTTGGGAAGATTTCTCCCTGATTAACTGGTAGAATTCATATTGTATTTTGTTTGTTTTATTGAGGAAGTCAAACCTAAATAAGATGTTATTCTATTAATATATGTGTTTGTATAAAACTCCTAATTTTTTAAAGAATAACTTTATTTGTCTATTTTATTTACAACAAGTTACAAAAGGTTGCCAAATATATCTTTTCTACCTTAGGCAAATTAATGTTATGGCAGAACTGTAATGCTTCTTATTTCCATCAGAGGGTACTGTAAACATGCCTAAAGCTTACTTTTTTGTCTTCACCTGCAAAGAAGTGGATGTTTCTTTCTGTGTGAAATTTCCAGATGATTTTCAATGTTTATAAATTCTGTGTACCATTACATATATTTGCCTTGCTGAAAACATGAGTGCTTTATATAGTCTCATTAAAAACATTTGAAAACAAGTTTAGCTAACATTCAATTTTCCTTGTAAACATTCACTGGATATTCCCTTTTAAAGAGGAGTCGTCTTTTAAAACTTCTGTATATAAAATGTCAACATGGGATGAGGCAAAAAACGTTTCTTATGTAACAAACATCTCACACATCTTGGCAGTCAAAATACACTTTCTTTCTTAGTGGTCACAGAAAGCAATCCTGTCAGCAGAGGCAGAGCTTGAGCACCTGGAGCAGTGTGCTGGATGTGTCCTGTGCAAGGAACTTTTGCAGCAAAGCAGCAGGGCCTGGCTGCTCCCAAGGCTGGCACTCTGGGACACGAGCCACTAGCCACTGGCTGCTGCCCCTGTGCCAGCAGCATGCTCATCCTTGGAGCTCTGGTGGCTTCCCAGGGTTTTGGGGTCAGTCACCTGGGTTGCTCATCTTTCTTCTTATTTTCATACTGTTTTCCCAATTATTGTGACTCCTTGAGGCCAGGTCCTTCTCCACATGGACAGTGGCTGTTTGTACACCAAAGGCATTTGTTAGAGTGCAAAAAGGACATATTTAGAATTTCATTCTTCCATGACAAACTTGGCTCTGTATACACTTAGTCATCCAGGCAAAAAGGAGCAGTGATACCACAAATAGCCACAAGTGAGATGTCAGGGGAAGTGAGCAGCTCATGAACAGTGTGTAGGGAGAAGTGTTTTGGCAGGATGTGCCCCAGCCCAGCCAGGAGCAGGGCGGGGGGTGGGGGCAGCCCATGGCATTGGGCATCTCCTTTGGGACAGGGCCAGGCCAGCCCCAGCTG
The DNA here is from genome assembly GCA_013401135.1 of Cettia cetti. Lineage (NCBI taxonomy): Eukaryota > Metazoa > Chordata > Aves > Passeriformes > Sylviidae > Cettia > Cettia cetti. Next base: position 43,395 of record VZUI01095056.1, read on the forward strand.
GGACATCACCCTGCAGGTGGCTGAACTTGGCAGGGTCAGTTTCCAGGCAGGGCAGGGCTGTGGGGAGATGGAGATCAGCAGCTGGGACTGATCCCTGGGGGCTGGAATGGGTTGTGGGCCCTGACAGGATGGGGGAGGCCCTTGAGGAAGTGCATTTGGGATGTCAGTGCAGTCACAAGCTCATCTCCAGCCTTCATGCTCTTCTCCTTGAGCAGCACTGTCCACTCTGGCTGGGTTCTGTTGGCAGCTTGCAGACAGGTTCGGCAGTAAATTAAATAGAATTTTAAAGCCCAAGATTAGAACTAAAAGCTACACATGGTATACATTCAATTTGGGTTTTTTTTAGAGTTGTCAATAAAAGAATGTTTACTTTTCATCAGAAGAATCTGGATGTAGTAGTCCGTCCATGTCTTTATAATTTTGTGACAAAACAGGTACTATTTGTTGTTCCACAGGTCTTATTTGTTGTTTCATGATGAACACAAAATGAGCATAAACTCTGGGTTTATATGGCCTGACAAGTTGAACAGAAGCAGTCTTCTGACCATGCTTGGCTGAAACAAAATCTCCACCCAGATGTGTTTCTGCATCAAAATACCCCCCAGGATTAAAAACTACTGTATGCATGTCAAACCTTCAGATTGCAACATAAATATTCTGATAACACTGTGCTCTCCTAATAGAAGCAGAGAATCATAGGTTCATCAAATATACCGAGTTGGAAGGGACCCATCAGAATCACTGAGTCCAACCCCTGGCCCTGTGCAGGACACCCCAAGGACCACACCACTTCAGTGCAACCATTTATAAAATAAAATGTTATTTGGCTTATGGAAAGTGAAATTGGCACATAGAAATCAAACTACTTGCATGGTTCATGAAAAACAAAACACTTTGTGGATAAGTTATGGAAAATAAATTTTATCAGACAAATATATCAGCAGAAAGTAGTGCTAGAGTCTTATTTTTGTTTAGAATCATACATTCAGTTCTTGTTTGCATGAAGTTCACATACACAACGTGTAGTTTATGTACAGCCATCCCAAAAAGGTTCTGATACCTGCTTTAAGCAAAGTTAAACTGTACATTACATCTCTACAGGTGATAACAGGAAAGTTTATTTTAGAACCCATTTTCCTGCATATACAGCCACCATGAATTTGGGAGAGGGGCTCTGAAGTAAGACTAGCCCTATATCCCCTGGATGTCTCCCATTTCTTGTATACCTGAACACTGAAAGAGGGGAAACCCTGCTTCCAAACACCAATTTTGCATCTTTTTCTCAACAAAGTATCCCTTCCTCATTTTCTAAAATTCTACACACATATTTCTTCTAAGTCAGCTGCCTTCTTGCATTATTTTTTCTCAGTCATTTGGAGTTTTTAAATTTTTGTTATTTTTAATTTTCCTTGGTTATTCAAAATTCATTTTGTCTAAGTTTTTTTTAAGTTGTAATGTGGTTCACTTGTTGACTCGAGTTTCTCTCTGACTTGTAGCTCAAAACTCTCCAAAATGCCCAGAGCTCATTTTATTTCATGTTAGACTTTAGTATTATTAAGAGAAATAGTCACATCTGGAGTGTATCTTTTTTTCACATAATGAGTATTTGTTATTGTCTCTGGATGGAATGGATTTTCTGTTTCCCTCTAGGAAGTCAGCCTTCGTGACTGGCTTTCCCTTCGGTATGTTGATACTCAGGTGGATGTATCCCATCTGGAAAGCAACAAAAGTGTTTGTTTCCATCCAGTGCTAGGTGTCACACCAGAGTGGTTTTGCAGAGATCACGACATTACAGAATGGGTGAGGTTGGCAGGGCCCTTAGGAGTTTGTCCAGCCCAGTCCCCCAGCTCAAGGCAGGGTCAGCCAGAGCAGATTGCTCAGAGCCTGGTCTGGATAGGTTTGGAGTAGCTCCAGAGTTGAAGACTCCAGAACCTCTCTGAGAATCCAGCTTCAGAGCTCAATCACTCCTGGAGTAAAAAAGCCTTTTCCTTGTGTTTAAACGTAATTTCCTACCTTTCAGGAAATGCAACTAGAGGTAGAAATCTTAAGTAGTAGCTGAACAAAACCAGACTGGTTTAGTAATTGGAAAAAACAGCACTACCCCTTTCTATTGCTACTTTATTCCTATATGCTTCTCTCATAATTTTGTGAAGAAACATAAAAGCCAGTGTTTTAATTGATATGCAGTATCAATTTGCATTAAAATAAGAAATGAGTCATTCAGTGGTAGCTGGGATTGTATAGATTGCTTACTAAGAAGAATTTTAAATTATTATAAGAGTTTATTTTTTAATTCCCTAAGTTGATTTTTTAAGATGATACATGTGCAGGACTAAGAAATGCTCTAAGTTCAAAGTGTACTTTAGCACTTTTTAATATTTTATCCCTCACTACACTTAACCATAATAATTCAAACAATGTGGGAAAGAAAATGCTGCTGACTCATTGACTGTTTTCATATATTTTATGAATTATGAAACTGTTAAAATATTAATTAAAATCTCAAAAGCTAACATATTTCTGTAGCAAAATATGTTAAATCCTAAAATATGGTCATATCATGGTTAAAAACCCTAAAAGGCAGGCAATATAGCAAAAAAAAATCACTTTCAATATGTCATCTACATGTGTATCAAACTATATATATATATAAAAATAAAATTATATGTGTGTATATATGCAATTTTGTAAATGTAAATATATGCAATGTTATGCATTTTTTAAAAAATGCATAACATTGCATACATTATTGAAGCCATTTTTGGGAATGATCAAATGTAAGTAAAGTCAGAATCTGATTCATTTGACAAAACAAAACAAAACAAGGACTGACTGTATTTCCTTAGTTTAGATTTTTAAATTGTAGAAAGAAAGAAAAAATTGGTACAAAATCTGTGAAAATCTTGATATGTGAGCATTAGAGGCATTGACACTGAATGTTTTTTTAACCTTCATATCTGGGTGTACTGAACTTAGTAGAGTATGGAATTCTCTGTGCTGTACATTCTCTATATGTAAAGAACAAAACTCCATTGTACTCAGCAGTACAGGATTAGACCTTTTTTTTTTTTTTTTTTTTTTTTTTTTGGGGCAGAGGCTTTTTCCTTACTATTATTGTATCAACATATAAATATAGCAGTGATATTGAAAGCCTGAAGCTTCACGCCACTGCTTTGCTCATCTTCTTAAATTCAGTACCACATGGCAGATTTCTGTGCAGCCTTATCTCTCAAGCCAAAAAGAAAAGCATGATCACAATAGTCAGCTTGGCTTTTCTTCTCATCTCTGTATGCACTTCAGTGCAGGAGAAGTTGAGACACCACAGAGCTTCAAATGGTTTCTTTCAAAGGCATTAAGAAAGGGAAACAAATATTGAGCTCTTACAAAGACATTTTCAACCAGCGCATGTTTATTAGGCTTGCTTTATTCTACCCAGCATATTCAAAGACATCTGATTAAACTGTCCCAAATAAAAAAGACAAAGCTTGCTTCAGTCTGTGCAGTACAGATAAATAAGTTTGTGTGAGATTTCTATCACCTCTCAGACTCCATATTGCAGATTTGTTGAGACATTTCAAACAGAGTTTGCACATTGCCAAATACAGTCCTGTTCAGAATATGCTAAAGTGCTGCATCTGGTTAATTGGAGATAGAAAAGATTGTTTCTAATCACCGCATGACATTCTTTGCAATTCTTATAGATATGCAGACATATTCCTTGCTTCACATGTATTCTTAGTGAAAGTACTAGGAAAAGTAACAAGAATAAGAGTGAGCCAATATAGCAGCAGAGACTGTGGTACAGCACAGCACACAATGACCTTCTTGTGACCCTTGTTTGAATATCCCATTTTAATCTTCACATTCTCTAATCTTTCAGTTGTGTGATAACTTACTTTTATTTACAGGTTGCCAATATTTTTGGATGGGAATAAGAAAGTCAAAAAGAAATATTGAATAGTATTGTATTCATTAAGGGGGAGACAGAAAAAGACTCAGGTCCTTATCCATAAGTTTTCTTGAGATCAACAAAACAGTGTATCTTCTTTAGCTTCATGGGTTTTTTTCTTTATTTTTTCAATAAATAAATGTCTTTCATATAAGAAAAGTTGATTCTTATTGAGTTAGGGAATTTAACTGGCCTTTTTTTCTCTCCATGGAGCAGCATGAAAACCATTAGGCCAAATCACCTTTTCTTTCTTTATCTGCTTACTTATTTTAAACTGCTGACTGGTGAACTGGTACACTATGGTCACGAGGGAGACACAGAGACCACAGCAGAGTCAGAGCGGGAAAAGAGGCAGTTCAATTTTCACTTTCAGTTTATATAGATTTCTAGAAATGAGACCACATTGGAAGACTGAGGTTCAACCTCTTCAATTCCACTGGTCTGAGGAAGTGTCCATTAATTGTCCCTCCTACAGAGAAGAATGTAAACAATATAGGTATTTACAGAAAACATTGGTTTTTTTCCATGAAAATGTGTGAGAAATTCTGACTCCAATTTAGAAGGCTGAAAAACAGGGTGACATTGAACAGTATGATATTCCAAACAACAGGGCTGTTACTGTCAATCTCTGCTCCTCCTTTTCCTCTATTCATTCAGTTGATCTTTATTCAAGATCATCTACAAGTCAGATAATTCAGCTTTAGTTTTATGCCAGCCAGTATTGCCACCCTTAGTCACACATCAGTCACTCTTCTGCTTGAAGATCAAGACTTGGAGGAAGTTACAAGTGGAGACTGCAACACTATATCTATGAAAATAAAAGAAAACTTACTGTAATTTCCTTTGAAGTACAAAATTATTCTTTTGATTATATGTTTCCTGTATTAAAATGACATATGTGATGGAACCTTTGGTACTGAGTTTGGAAAACATCCACTTACGTTAACGACAGGGATACTTTGTGTATACACAAATATCAATCAGCTCCCCACCTGAATTTGCAACTAAGAGTTTTGTCCAGCAAAACTCACTTACTAATAAATATATTGAAAAAAGTTAAGTATTTAATTTCTTTCCATGAGTCGCCTTTTATGTATTTTCCCTTTATAAGCATTGTCTTTTCTTCCTGCTGTTTACACCAATGATTACTGAAAAAAGTAATGGCTACTTACCTGTTTTATGCTCATTAATCACATCATTTGGCAAGCTCTCCATTGAGTGTCTCTGCATGAATATCAATAACATCGTGCCTCTCACAAAGAACTTGAGACCAGCAGCACAGCCTGTGCAAAATTAACTTCCTCATTTATGATATCTCCATTTCATTCTTTTCATTAATAGACCAAAACAGTTTCCAAAAATGTTACCACCCACTGCTGTCTGCACTGGATGAGAGGAAAAGTGAATCCCAGTGAAGGGAAGAATATTTTGAAGACGATGCCTTCACTGAAAAATAATTACTTTAAAATGTAGTGAGCAGATCCCAAATCCACAGCCTACTTTAGCTCTTTCCCAGTGTGTAGCACAATGCTGTCCCAAGGGAGACGCAGTGATCACCACGGAGTCGAAGCGGGAAAAGAGGAAGTTTTATTTTTTTCTACAGCTTATATAGATTTCTAAAAAGGAGACCAGATTGGAAGACTGAGGTTCAACTTCTTCAACTCCACTGGTCTTAGAAAGTGTCCATCAATAGTCCTTTCACAGAAAGGAATCCAAAAACATGATAAAAGTTCTGTAAACATTATTTTGTTTGCATGAAATTTCTGACTCCAAGGCTGAAGACTGGGAAAAAAGGCGACACCAGTGAGACTCTCCTCTGGCCACTCCTACCCTCTGACACCAGTCAGTACCTCAGGAGCAAGCCCAGCACCATTTGTGACTTGTTCCAGCTTGACCAGGAGTTGTTATCAGGCTGTGTTACTCCTTGGATACAGGCAAATGCCTCTTCAGCTGGAGGTGCTCATATTTTTCTAACCCTTTCATTCTGTCTCTAGGAGACAGACAATAAAATTAATTAAGGTAGGTTTTATTGCACATTTGGGTAAGTGATGGGCCTTTGCAGCTCTGGATCAGCAGTTTCTGATTTCATATTTGCATGAGGCTAATAAAGAAAACAAGACAGTTGATGTAATACCCTCTGCAGACAACATTTCTGTAACTGATGGCACAACCTTCATGGCCACAGTGCTGCAATGCATTAACTCACCACTGCAAGGAGACTTGCCTCTTTTGAGAAGGTTTTGGGAGACTTAACGTGAAACTGCTTTGTACACATCCATGTAAGTAATGGCCAATAAAAAAAGGGATGATTCCATGTGGAATAGTTTTTAATCAGAATTCTTCTCTGGGTTTTATTTGCCAAAAGGTGCAAGAATCTTCTTTCTGTTTTTCTGCATTCATTAATAATTAGTTTATATTTTCTTTTACTTTCAGAAGTGAAAACTCTGGCAGCTGCAGAGTACAAAGTGAACATTCCATGGGGTAGAAAGAGGGGAATGTGACACTGATCTTTTCTTGCAGAAGAAATCTGGCAGATTTTAAAGTCTGTTTTAGAAATGTGCCTTAGAGCACTCTAAAATCATTCATTTTGGAGGAATTGTATTCAAAATATACAATTATTAATTAACATGCTTAGGTAGTGGAACATTTGTACAGTATTTGGGGACCTTCACCACATTAGGTAAAGCTGTATCATTTACAATGACTAGTTCTTTGCAAAAAGGATAAGGTATTTGTGGAGGGAAGGATTCTTTAAATGATTAGTTAAAACTGTCTGGAAGGGAATTGTGTAATTTTAATTCTCTTTGAGAAATTAAAATTGTTTCATTAACAAGAGTGAGAATCTCTGTGAGAGTTTATTACTGCAGTTTTTTCTGATTACTAAATTATGATAACACGTGGCTTTATGGGAAGCAAGAATGCAGTGATACAATGCTCCAGCATTCAAGGTATGAAGTTCAAAGCTGCTGAGTGCCATAAATGATTGACATAATCTATAAAGATAGCCTGAAAATATTTTTTCAATATTGTTGCTTATTTTTATGCACAAATTTTAGCTTTTCATTAAAAGAAGTCAAAGATGAAACTGATTTCCTTCTTCCTTTTAGTCAACTGGTAATTGAAGAGACTTTCCTCGCACTGCAGCTTTATTGCAGGAGGCTCATGCAGAAACAGTGGAGCTCTCAAGAATGAGAGTGCCTTCTCTCTGACTCCATACTCCCTACTCACATCTCTTCCCCCAGATTCCATATGACAAAGGTGCAGGATTGCAGATGGGGGCACGAAAGGTCCATCTTGAGGCAATCCTTTTCATTTGCTTCACTCTCAGGCTTTCCACCCTCTCTAGCAGCCACGATGATACAGACATGAAAGGATCCATGCAAGGAGGGAACTGCTTTTGTCTTTTGATGGGTGTATTTCCTGGTGGGATAAGTGAATTCCCAGGCAGGCTATTTAAGTGTGAGAAATGTGCCTTGGACTGTCCCTAAATGTGCTCCTTTACCCTTACTATTCTTGTAGATACATAGTCACTTATGAGGCAAAATATAGGTGGCTCCATGAACAGCTTATAAGTCTCCTATGCCAAATAAAGCTCCAACTTGTACAACAGAATTTGCAATTTGGTTTGTAAAACAGTTCAGTTCCTTTTGCTGAATATTCAAGCAGCAGTTTGTGACAAGCTTCTACATGAATGCCCAGAAAAAAAACCTTGTGTGAGATGCTAATTTACCCTCATGTGAGACATTGTTGTCTCTCTCCAATCCAAGAGCCTGTTCCTGGCTGTGGTTTGAAACACTTGCAGTGCTGCAGAGAGAGAAACTGAGTTTCAGCATCCCCTGGATGCAGTGGCCAGTGAGAGGGTTCCAGCTGAACAGGGGACAGGCAGAATATCAGAGTGCACGCTTGTGTAAAGATGGATTAGGCTGCATACTCTAAAATCTTCTTATTAAAGCAGTAGTCAAATCATTTTGGCATCTGGGGTTCTTTTTAGCTCCCAGCAAAGTCAGTTGGAGCTCTGCAGCAGACTCCAATGAGAAAAGGAAAAGGCATTAAATAACATGCTGCACAGATTTTGCGTGAGTTGAAAGGGATCCAGGCAGACCTTTGCCAGAGTGATTGTGGATGTGGTGCTTTTCCAGAAGAGTTTGGAGGGGCTCAAGCTTGGCCAAAGGAGTACAAATCAGTTCAAACCTAAAATTATGCTAAATTTTCCAAAACCTAAATGACAGACAACAAAAAGGCATGAAAAACATTGAAGCTATAATCCAAGTTAACATCTGAGCAGAGTACAAAAGAAAGATGCAGCTGGTTAAATGAACTTTTTTTCTAAAGAAACTTCAGTTGTAATTTTTTTCATATTGAATTTTAAAAATAGTCTCCACTTTACCCTCTAAGTGAACTGGAAAAGAACAAATGACAATAGCATAGCAATTTGGGGGCCAATTTTCCTTAAATACATGTTCTATTCGATATTGAACCCTTTTGATATTCAGAAGTTTCAGGACTCAGTTCTCTGAAAGAAGCTGCATAAATTGTGGAATTCTGACAATACCGTTTGGCCTAATAGCTACTTGATCATGATTCCTTGGTGGATCCCACTGTTCTGGCTGATTGGAAAGGCCTCATTGCATACAATAATGCTGAAATGCCAGTCAAACTGCCTTGCATAGGGTTTCATGTGCTTTGTTATTAAGCCCTATTGTCAGGGTTATTGTCATCTGGCTGTAAAATCATTCTTAACTGAGGGAACATGCACAAACCTGGAAGCACATCCATTTGGCCATTTTTGCATATTTTTCAAAGTGCTTATTCTCTTTTTCTACTTTTTCATTATTTTTTAGTCTTTTTCCTTTTAACAAGAAGAAAAATGGAAACCCTTCTCCCCAAAATCTAATACTTAAAGTTTGGATAAGTTGGTCATTTTCAGGGAAGTTAATTTTTTTTTTCCAACACTGCTTCTAGACTAACACCCACCAAAAGGTGTTTTTATTCTTTCCTACCAAAGAAATGTCTTAAGAACACCTAGAGGCTTCTGTCATGTTCAGAACCATAGTCTGGCAGACCGGCAGACCTTTCAGGATGAGTTTATGGCTGGTATGCCTTTGGCATTTTTTTGATGTTCTTTGCAAACTACATAGACCCCCTTGTTCTGCATTGACTCACTCTTCCTAATACCATATTGCAGTTGTTATTCCATAGAAATAATTTTTCATTGTTAGTATAGCTAGTCACCTAGAGAAAGGTAACTGTAGTAGGTTCTTCTAGAAATAATTGTAGTTTAACAGAGACAATCAAGTTGGTTTTCATGCAGTTATTCTTGAATATTTAAAGCTTTTTTCTTTTCTTTTGTAAGTACTGAGGATTTTATATACTGTTTATGTCTGGCAAATTATCTAATTCCATTTAATACTGAGCCTTTTTTGCAGAGCAGAGAAAAACATTTTCTTAGAAATTATTTTCTGTATATGAGCAAATACAGGCAGAGCTCAACAAATAAATCTAAATGAACCACTCCTCCCTTTCTCCCTTTATGTGCTTCATGTTACTTTTTCTCTCTCCTCTTCTTTATCTACCTGACCTATCTTTGTAGTTGTGCTCCACTAGCTAATATCAGATTATTAAAACTCAGTATTAAAGAACAGTTTCTATCCTTTCACACTGATCTTGTGATTGAATTATATATTAAGGTCCCATTTAGAAATAATATAAAGATATTTTAATAAAAAATATTGGAACCCAACAATTCAGCAATTTGATTAGAACAATATTTATTCTGACTCTAGAAATAGCCTTGTGATTCTTCATTGTCTGTCATATAAAGATGAATTATTTATTAACTCATTACCTTACAAAGTATCAATCAAATTACTTTTAATTGTGCTGAAATTATGCTAAAATAAAAAATAACACTTGTTTTGTTTGCAAATGAAAGGGGTTTTAATTTATCTCAATGTTGCCAATTAAAGTGTTACACAGACACCAGGTCAGAGAGCCTCTCCTCTTTTGTTCAAAGTCTGTTTGTGTTGACAGCTCCAGGATAGATTCTTTTTTTTAGGGACCAAGATACACCTCTGCCTTGGGCCAGTGTCCTGCTTTCAGCTGAGATAGAGTTAATCTTCTTTCCAGTGGATGGCACAGTGCTGTGTTTTGGATTCAGCACGAGGATAATGTTGATAACACAGTGATGGTTTAGTTGTTGCTAAGAAGGGCTTACTCTAAATCAAGAACTTTTCACTTTCCCATGCTCTGTCAGTGAAAAGGTGCACAAAAATCCTGGAGGAAACACAGCCAGAACAGCTGGCCTGAACTGGCCAAAGGGATATTCTATAGCTCAAAACACCAGGCTCAGAATATGAACTGCGGGGAGTTGGCTGTGATCCACCAAGCACTGCTCAGAACAGGCTGGGTATCAGTCAGCAGGTGGGGAGAAATTGCGTTTTGCAGCACTTTTTTTTTTTTTTAAATTGGGGTTTATTTTTAAAATTGAAATTATTATTATTATCATTATCACTATTAGTATTGTTATATCTTAGTATAATTATTATTATTATATTCGATTTGATTTCAGTTGTTAAACTGTTCTTATCTCAACCCATGAGGGTTTTTTTCCTTGTCTGATTCTTCCCATCCCATGGAGGAGCCAGCAGCTGTGTGCTACTTAGCTGCTGGCTGGAATCAGAATTAAGCCAGGCAGGCACATGGAAGGACCTAAATGTCAGGTACTTTTGGATGCTAGGGCTCAGGGCCCGGAATGGGCGCTGAGGGTGTGGACTCCTGCTCCCTGGCACAACCCAAAGGTGAGGGAGTGCCTTGTCTCTGTTATGCTGTGAGTACAACAGCACAGGAAAAGTCAGCGTAGTACCCTTCACCGTCAGCTTGCCGCCACTTCACCTGCACTTGCATTGCTTACCTGCCACTCAGCTTTTCCTTCCCTTATCTTGGTGCAGCTCTGCACAGCAGCAGCAAACTCCTCCCGGGCGCCTTTGCAGCTGCCCCGAGTCTGCTGCCCCTGGGAGCTGGTCCTGCAGCCAGCCTGGGCTGTCTGTGTGCCCACGGGGCAGCCTGGGCAGGGCAGCGGCTGCAGAGGTCACCACTGGCATGTGACAGACTGCAGACATTCCTGGGCGAAGGCAGAGCAATGTGTGCAGTGCCTGCAGCAATTTGCCCGGCTTCAGCCGAAGGTATCGATTGTTAGATGCGTTAATATTAGGAATTTGGTTGTCTCCGTTTTTTTTTCAAGGGGCCAATACTCAGCTGTGAAATCTTTAGGCTGACTTAACTAAGATTATTTGACAAGGAGGACAGCTGTATTAATATAAACAAGCATGTCTGTTTAATTGCCTTCCTCTTTCAAGCAACCCTGTTTGTTATGATCAAACGGAATGATCCTAAAACTTTTTTATTGCTAACCTTTCCACCCACAGAGGAAAGAAGTCAGATGAAGTAGTAAAAATATCTTAAATTAGCCCAGAGTTAGCAAGACTAACACTGACGGATTGTTTCAGACAGTGGTTTCTTTTTTCCTTCCAGGTACTCTCTATAGCCTTTTTTTTTTTTTTTTTTTTTTTTTTTTAAAGCTGTCTGTCTCTCCTCCTTTACACTTTCCTCAGTTAGACATTTATCTTTTCAAACTAGCATCTCCTTTCAGGATTTGCTTTACAAGAAATTTCTTTCTTCTCCTTCTCCTTTACCAATTGTTTCTCAGACTGTTTAGCTTATTTTTGAAAATAAATAAATAAATAAGTAAAATAATCTTCTTCTGTCACAGAAATATGTGATAGAAGGGAGTCAAAGATATGTGTTATATTATCAGACTCATAAAATGGCACTTGATAAAGTGTCACATAAAAGACTTACCAGAAACTAAGGATTTATGAATTACATGGAAAAAGAAGTGATATAAAAATGCAGTAGAGAAGAGAGACTGGGGAGATATGATTTGTCATTGTGACTGACAGTCCAAAAATAGTGTTCCTGATGCTGGTAGTGAGTAGTGATATCCTCTGAGGCTCCCTTTTAAGCCTGCGTGTCTGCTATATTCAGTGCAGTTTATTGATGGAAACGTAAGGTGGAGCAGCCTTATAATAGACCTTGGGAATATTCCAAAGTGGGAGAGGAGTCTGCTGAATGATAAAATCTTGTTCCATGTGACACTTTGAAAAAACCAAGCCACCAAGCTGTTGACTTCAAGCTCATCTTCTTCAGTAGCTGATGCACCCTTACACCAGTACTTTGTGGCAACAATGTCTAGAGTTCAAGGTAGTTAATTACTGAAGTGCAGCTAATGAAGCCTAGTCAAAGAATTCTTAGGGCCAATTGTAAATTAAGGTAAAAGCAGTGACCAACAATGAGAGCCAAAACCCACCACAGGTTAAAGACAACTGGAAGTACATCAAACTTCTTGTGTTTGGGGGGGACAAAAATCAATTAATTTATTGTTCTTTTGTAAAGTATTTCTCACTTACATCCTTAAGGTCTTTATTTATGAAAAAAGTAAATTGTTGTCTTGGGAGTGAAATAGACAATATTCTGCCTTTTGCTCTACTTCAGCCTTCTATGGATTCTGTATTGCAATATGTCTGTTATATACTTACTAATTAATTAGATTTGAATTGGAATCTTGTTTTCAATATTACCACGTATTATAATATTTAAATGCCCTAAATTGTGAACATGAAAATTTGAAGAAATAATGGCATTAAATTGGGAAAGGAAAACTTGCTTTCTGAAAGGTCAATGAAGGCCTTCAGTCTATTCCAGACTAAAGGTCAAAAATCTTATGATGAAACCAAAATTGTGTTTTGCAGTGGCAAAGGAAGAGGCCTTGGATACATCTGCAATACACAGAAATTATGTTTCAATTTAAATATCTTTGTGCTTTCCAGCAAAATTCATGTACAATCTCATATAAAAATCCCAAGGGAGTAAAAAGTGCTTTTTCTAAACATGGACCATGCATATGCTAAAGTCAATCTCAATCTAATGTCCATGGCCTTGGATATTAACATAGTTGACAGACAAGCTCTCTGCAGTTTAGTTAGTGCCTCTCAACAAGTACCTGGGCAGTTTAAAGTCCAGTCCGCAATCATTGGAGAGTTAAACACTTCTGCAAAAGTTTCCAGATTCTCATGTAGTCTATAGGCATTTAAAAATCCTTCTTAGTGAGAAATGTGTCATGGTTTAGGAATGGCATTCCACAATGTAGTGTTCCCACTAAACACCAAACCAGGCACTCACTCCCCTCTTCCCCTGTGGCAGGCTGGAGAGGAGAACTGGAGGCAGAAGGGCACAGGCTGAGATAAGAACAATTTACTGGGAACAGCATGAGATAAGAAAGGAACAGTAACAGCAGCAGTATTGATAACAGAGTGGACAAGAGAGGCAAATGATTCACATTCTCCACATGGGGCACGTTACCCCAGACTGCTCCCTTCCCACTGCCTGCCTGGAGGGACCCCTTACCCCACCCCTGCTTATGGCATGAGGTGCTGTGGAATAATCTCTGGGTCCTGGATAATGCAAAAATTGACCGTGTCCTGGACAGAACCAGGATAACCTTGGAAAAAAAAAAAACCTAAAGAATGTGAAGAAAATAAATAATAACCCACTTCTTGTCCAGATTTGTCTATTCAATTCCCTCTCACTTTATGAAAAAGAATTTTCTGTAATGTGTCCCTTCTACTCTGAGGTAAAAGTAGCAACAGTTTCGCTGTTGAATAGTGATACTCTACAATTTGGATATCAGTCCTTGAAATAGTTATCAAACAGGAGGACAAGTGTTTTTGGGCTATGTGGTTCATAGAGAGGTCCACAAGTCCCCGCTCAGCTTTGTTCTTGTCCTCTACAACTATTTTCAGGAAAAAATCCTTTACATGAATACAAGGGGTTGTTGAATAATGTACGTCTCTTAGAAATTTTAATTTTCTGCTGTTCTTTGGTATCCTCCTCAAGTTTCCAGGGAAAATGTTCCCCACAGAGAAGTCCAGATTCATGCAGGCTTACAAGTATCTCCTAAGAGTCACTGGATAAAATGCAGGAAGGCTACACTTGCATGAAAGGTGAGAGTACCCACATTTTGCTTCTCGTTATTAAAGGAAGGAGATGGATTTTTGGTTTATTTTAATTAAATTATTTTTATTATCATTTTTCCAATTGTAAACTTTCTGTGGCTTTTAAGAGTAACCCAAAGTTAACTGTGTTGAAATATTACTATTGTTTTTTTAAAGGGCTTATGATTCAACTAGAAAGAAGAGATTAAACCAAAAAAAATTTATTTTTTTTAAATTCTTTGCTCCTATATAGTATGTACACATGAATGTGTTGACTGTTGCTTTTGCAGCAATACAAAAAAATTCAGCCCTCCAGAACTTCCTCTGAACCATAGAATATTTATACTCAAAAATTCCAGATTGGCCATTATAAATACATGAGCAAATATGGAAGTTCCTCAGTTCAGTAAGTTCATCAGGCAGGACGAAAGTCATGGGCAAAGAAAAGACCTGTGATGTTGACGAAGAAATACTGTGAACATTTAATGGCAGTTCCAGTAGCTGCACAGTGTATTGTAGTTAAATAGTTTTGTCAGCTGCTTTTCTTGTAACCATTGGCCATGCCACAGTTCTGTATAAACCTCTGCAGGAGACAGAACCAGCTTTAATGAAATTTGAGTAGCTGACATATTAGGCAGTGCATTATACTGGAAGAAATGCTCCTTGATATTTTTCCAAAGGACTCTCAACTGTAATCACTTTCTCCGTACATGAATGATGTCACTAAAGACTTCTAAGAAAATAATTATTTTGACATTAACTGTAAAACAAGTAGTTTAAGAACATCTGAGGCTCTGTAGAAAGGATTTCCTCTATCCTGTATTGATAAAGCAACAGCATGTGGCAGAAGTTGATTCTATCAGACCTGCTAGTTGTAGGGCCAGTGAGCCAGATCTCATGCAATGGGAGAATATTGCTCATTTTGCTGCTCTAATAACTTTGAACTCTGTCATGGAAAAAGTACTTTAGAAGACAACAAGTTATGAAGCAAATTTATTCATAGGTTGGTTTGTTTTTTTTTTTTTTTTTTGGAATCTCTTTAAACCCAGAGATTTTCATTCATAAATATGAGTTTAAATGGTTTAAACACATAAATTTCAGATGCAGAAGTTATTTCAACCCAAAGGAAAACCATCACAATCTGTGCTTTAGTACCCTAAATTTTAGTAATCTCAACACCCAAAAATTCAGCCCTGGCAAGTTGACTCAGAACATCTGAGGCACTTACCCATCCCTTCAGAGGCAGAGCAGAGCGATAAGTACAATCAGAAACAAGCTGGAAAACTTAGATGGTAGGCAAAGGTTTCTTAAAGTTATCCACAGGAAATGTGTGTCAAGCTTCAGCCTGCCTTTAAAGCAGAGATACTTGGTTTGAGATTGCATATTTGGTACATCTTTTCATTCCTATCACTCTTAATCCATACCAGGAAGCCTGCCAAGTTTGGGCTCATCCTGTTTCAGAAAAAGAAGGAAAATTTTGCTGGAGAAGTTTTTGAAGAAGTTTTTGCCTGTCTTTGGCTTAATAAGTTTTGTACTTGCTTGGGTTATTTTAGACCTAGATCAATTTCCTTTTCATACTGAGATGGATCAGACTTCTGTTTACCAATTTATAAAAGAGTACCCTCACTAGCAGATCATAAAGTAGGAGTGGAGAAGGAAGGAAAAGGTGCAAAGGGAGCAATACACTCAAACTCTCTTATTAAGATCGATCACCAAGGGCCAAAGGCAAACAAAAAAGCAAGGACAAGTCTCTGCAGTTCAGTGTTCATGCTGAGGAGCAGGAACTCTTGCTACACCAAGGAAAAGGCAAGTTTAAATTATTTGAAAAACGTGTTATTTTATTTGGAATTTATTGTTGCTCTCCTTTAATAAAAAAATTTAAAAACTTGACTGTCTGGTTACCTACATCTAACATCTTTATTTTTTTTTTAATCTGTTTTCCTTTCAAACCACTTAAGAATTATTCTATTTTATTTGAAACAAGAATTCATCTAAATTTTTCTTTATCCTATATTCTTCTGTATCCTTGACTAAATAACATGAGGACAATATTTACTTTTCTGCATCAGGAAGGTTGCTGTTCTCTTCCAACTCCATATTCTCAGATCTGTTTATGACCATCATAAAGTGTGCATTACAAACAGAAGTTCTTCATTGTGTTTGAGGTGGCATTTTTGTCTTGAATTGGGTGGCTTTAGTGGAGTTGCATCAAGTTTCAGCATTTGAAAACCTGTTTCAGCATTTCAGTTTGGAATTGGGAACATGGAGTGACAGCAGTTTTGCAGAGGGCTTGTCTCACTGTGTCAGGCTTGCATTGCAGATGCAAATGATTCAGATGCTTACTTTACATTAGAGAATAGAGAATTTTTTAATAACACTTTGCAGTCATCTTTGCACCACTTCAGTGCAACTGGAACCAATCAACTTCTGTCTGTGGAAAGCAGATCTTGTTAAAAATAAGCTTTTGAAAAGATCCAAGCTTGGTTGGTAGGATGCTGTCAGGCTTCCACATGGCTTTGGATATTGTGCTGTGCAAAGAAACCTGGACAGTACTAAATCATCATAGGTTTTTTGTAAGCCACATGGATTAATCAGTCACACAATAGAGAGTTATGAAGGTGTGGTTTTGCAATTTGCTTTTTGACCTACTTCTTTTTGTCATCAAGCATATATTTTTTAAACTCTGACACATGAAAAACCATAAAGTTATCATCAGAAACAACTGTAACTGGCACAAAAATAGGTTAAATGGCAAATAACAGAGATGTTGTTTATTCCCTTGTTAGAGAGCACAAATAATATGCATTTCATTGTAGGCAAAAATAATGTACTAAAGCAATAAATTGAGTTCATAATCTCTGAATGGATTACTCCTTCCTGAAAATCTGTCACTCTAAAAAAGGACTTAGGGAATGTGGGTCTTAGCAAATCTAATGTAAATTCCTGGTCAGAAACAGTGCTGGAGGTGTGGTCCTTAGAAGAAGGAGCCCAGAGCAGGAGTAGAGAACTTCATGTCTTTGTGTTCTGATGTTGCACAGAGGAGCCTTGGGAATGTCCAGAGGAACAGAAAACATCCTCATGGCAAGTTCCTGAAGCTGTCCTCTTTGTTCAGTAAACGACAGGGAATTTCAAGGGTAACAAAAGCCCAGCTTGTATGTACTTTGAACTAATGCAAGAAAGAAACTACAAACTGTGCAACAGATTAATTAGCTATTGGTGGCAGCAACTCATCGTTGGATATAATTGATTTCATTCACCAGAGATGGGAGAGCCTCCTGAGCACTTTGAAATAAAATCTCAGTATTTGTCTAAAGTGTTTTCTCCAATTCAAGCAGAATCACAGAAGTGAAAGGAGGAATTAAATAATAAAATCCAATAACCTCTGTCAAGTTCAGACTATAATCACCATAGCCCATTTTGGCTATACGATTTCTGTGATGCTGCTTTGCATAGTAATATCACAATTAATATTCATTTATCCACAAAATGTGCAATTTATATTTTATTTTACCTCTCTTTTATAGATGATGAACAGAGAAAAACATAATTGTCAGGGACATACAATCCAGTTTAGACCTGTCTAATGCCATAAGTATTCCAGCACCATATTTTTTTGTGTGTAAAGGAGAGATGGCTGTAAAAGTGTGTGTCTTCCTACTGCCAATGCATAATAGAGCCTGTAGCTGAGAGTGTTACTATATGACATGACTGTCTACCTTCTACGTGAACACCAAGATTTCTAAACAATTTTCAGTTAAAAGGATGACTGAGAATAAAAGGATTCAGAGGTAGCAGCGTCTCGATCCTCTTTGCAAACATGCATGTGGAGATGAGTTTTTACCATGTGTTTGACATTTTCAGACAAACAAGCATGCATTAAAAATCTAAAAGCATGTAATATTCATAGCCAAAAATACACAACTTCAGCCTAAGCAAGCCAGTGTAAAAGGTATAGCCTGTATTTATTATATAGCTCCTATGGAAATTCACTGTTTTTCTGATAAGGCCACCTATAGGAAATGTATCAGTTCACTGATACTCATCTTCATGAACATTTTCTACCTTTTCTTTCATAAATGATGAAAGAATAATTTAAAGCAGTTAGAACATGACAATAGGTATTTTTCATAGGCTTCTCTCTGACTAGAATAGCATAAGCTTTTGTTTTAGCATTCCCTCTAGGTTTATAAGATAGATCAAAAAGGATGATGCATTAGGTTAGATTCTTTCTGTGGTTCAACATTCCTTTCTTCAGGGGATGAGTCAAGGAGGGCAAAAGGTGGTGATTCAACAGCTTTTTACACACATATTCCAGTTTTGGGGCAGCCTGAGGCTGTTTCAGTTCCTTTCAGAACTCAGAACTTTGTATCTGACAAGAGGTCCTTCAAACTGCAGTCAGATGCACCCAGAGACCTTAAAAGGTTTTCACTCATTCAACTAGACTACTAAAATCTAGGACTGGATCAAAGAACATGCAGTTTTCAAAAAGGCAAAAAATACTGCACAGGGAACAAGGATATTATGGGACTGAGCTTATGCAAGTGTTTTACTTAACAAGGATACACTGCTTTGAACTGCCATGGTCAATACCTTGAGGCTGACAGTCATCTGCTCCTAATTTAGCATTTCTTCTCTTTCTGGAACCCAGTTCTGCCACAACTGCTGCAGTTGTTGTACTTGAACTGGAAAGCCCAAAAAGTACTTCCACAACTTTAGTCCCACAACTTTAGCAGGTTACAGTCGACTTCACTGTCTACTGCCCATTTCAGCCTTGCAGCCATTAGAGGGCAGACCATAACAAATTGTTGACAATTTGTTGAGTGTATTTAGTTTCACCACTGTTATTTTTCCATTTAAAAATCTTAAGAGACTCATTTTCAGCTCTGTTCTGAAGCGAATAAGTCACAGCAGCAATGCAAAGACTAGTGAGGCAATTATTTTAGCATTTTTTTGTTAGTCTCATCTAATTCTGATGGTAGAGATTATATCTCCAAGATTTTTTTTTTCTTCTGTAAGTCTTGATGGAGCCCCATTTGTTATAAAGTACAAAATTTTCACTTGCATTGTGCTACTGTTTCTACTGTTTTAACAACTGAACTCTGTTGCATAAGGGACCTCTTTGGAAGGATGTATGTTTTTGTTCAGGATATAATTGATTTCATTCACCATACTGGTTTCAGTCTGTGTTCTGGATTCGTGGGGAAAACAGTACTGATAACTCAGGGGTGTTTAACAGGGTTGCATGGAGTGAAGTCCTTCTCTGTTTCCCATCCACGCCACTCCCAGGAGGCACAAGGTGCACAAGGATTTGAGAGGGGACACAGCCAGGACAGCTGACCCTACCTGAGCAGAGGATATCCCACTCCTATTGCATCCTGCTCATCAGTAACAGCTGTGAGGAGAAGGAGGAAGAGCAGGATGTTTGGAATGATGGCATTTGTCACCATTATGTGTGATGGAGCGCCATTTTCCTGGCTGAAGTGGTGAATGAATTCCTTGGTTTATTTTGCTTGTGTACACAGCCATTGCTTTAACTGTTAAACTTTCTTCACCCACAAATTTTCTCACTTTTATCCATCCCAAGCCCCAGGTAAAGGTCTGGGTAGTGCTGGCCAGGGTTTAACTATGACAAAGGGTTGATGTGCATTCAGATCATCTGTCATTTCTCTCTCATTAGGGAAAATGGCTGGGTGAGACACTGAAGGAGTTATGAACATGATTCATTAGTGACTCTAAGGAACAGAAATTAAAGAGGCAGGAGGAGGATAAATGAATTGCAAGTGAACAGCAGCACAATTTTCTTACTGGTGTAAATAACACACAGCACAAATGTGCACAATGACCCCCTTATATACATTTGCTCTACTAAAATCCAACAGCCTTCTCTCCCACCTCCAAATTCCTTGGTCTAAAAACCCTGGAATTTTGCTAGAACATTTTAAAGAATAACATGAAACTTCATAGTATATACAGATATAGCTTATGACCATTTATTTTCAATAACTGAATGATTCTAAATCTTAACCTTTACCCAGAAGAAAATAAAATAAAACTAGTGAAAATTATTCTTATTTATATGTTAGGATCATGTAAGGAGAGAAGTAAAAAAGGGACAATTTCATTTTGAAAAATGTATTAATCTCTGAGAACTTAAGGTCTTTGGAGTTAAGGCCCACAATCCTTCAATAATTGTCCATAAGTCTAGTTTGAATGTTGATATCAATAAACTTTTGAAAAAGCTAGACAGTAGGGAATGAATACAATAGACAAATTAAAGTACACAGAGCCACTCAGAGTTTAAAGTAAACTAACCAAATGAAAAGTATTTGTGAATTATTTTTATAGTTTGTCTGCCAAAGGTCAGTAAAATTATAATGGCTGAGGAAGGGACTTGAAGAGATTAACCTGTCACCCTTTTCCTGCCCACAGGAAACAGTAGCTGCAGATGAGAGTAAATAATCTTCCACTGGACTTCTGTAAGTCACCATGAAGACAACTATGTCTCCACCACTGCAGAAAGCCAAGTCTGTCTCCACCAGATTCCCTCACTGCAATTTTTGGGACTAAACTGAAGTGAAGTGAAGGTGGTGTGTAACAACTGAGATAGCAGGTCTTGGCTTTCCAAGTAAACACCTGGGCATCACCAGTAGCCCTGGCATCATTTAGTTAGCTTGAAGCTAGTAATCGTGTTAGCTGGACTGAAATGACCTAAAAGGAACCTGTACCATTATCAAGGTTTACTGTTTCCATTAAACATTGAAATTAGAAAATTTTCTTCTTTCTCTGGCCCTCTAAAGGGTGCTGGTAACAAAATTATTTCTATTTATTTTTCATGTCAGAGAAACAGATGTTCTACCACCTAACAATCCTTTCATTGTAGTTACTGTATTTTTTTAGTAAATTCTTAATTTACAAGAAATGTTGCAATATTTAGCTTCCTAGTATTTCTACAATGATTTCCTTCTCCCCATGCATTAACTTAGATCATCTTCCTGAAGAGCACAGAAGAATTAGACAGGTGATACCAAGACTCCAAGAGTATGGGGGTAATTTCTGCCTCTCTTTGCTCTGTAGATCCTTCTGCCAGACTAAATCCAAAGCCCAAAGTCTTATTCATACACAGAAGTTTGCAAATGGTGTGGCTCTGCTCACTTCCTGTCTGGAAAACCTAAAGTACCCACCATTTGAGCAGTATTTTTTTTTTCTCCTGAATTTCCTGAAGGATTGTGATCCTTCCTTCCTTCCTTCCTTCCTTCCTTCCTTCCTTCCTTCCTTCCTTCCTTCCTTCCTTCCTTCCTTCCTT